>CAUYPK010117873.1:0-20329 GCA_963574355.1 Loris lydekkerianus
GAGCCTG
The DNA here is from genome assembly GCA_963574355.1 of Loris lydekkerianus. Classification (NCBI taxonomy): domain Eukaryota; kingdom Metazoa; phylum Chordata; class Mammalia; order Primates; family Lorisidae; genus Loris; species Loris lydekkerianus. Next base: position 8 of record CAUYPK010117873.1, read on the forward strand.
CGCGGAAGCCCCCGCAGACGCTGTGGCTGCCGAAGCCCCCGGGGAGACCGCGGTAGCAGGAGATGCCGCGGTAGGGGGCGGCGGAGATGCAGCAGCGGCCGGGCCGGGGCCCGCAGGCTGAGACGCAGCTGAAGGCGCGGACCCCACAGGGGGCGCCCGGGCGAGAAGAGAGGCAGGACATGGCGCGGCGGCTTGGACAGCGGCAGGCTGGCCCCCCGAACCCGCGCCGCGACTTATATGGCCGCCCGCGGGCCCAGGGAGGGAGCTCGCGGCCCCGGCGTTTACGAGCTTGGAGGGCTCGGCCCTTGCACCTCGAGAGGCGGGAATCAAAGCGACCTGGGCCGCCTGGCCAACTCCATAAAACGGCGTTCGCCTCCCGCCCGCGCTTTATAGGGCTGGGAAGAGCCTGGTCAGCTTTGGGGGTCTTGAGCCGCGGGCGGAGCCCCGGTGCTCATCTGCCAGGACTGGCCCAGGGAACAGCTGGATCACTGGCTCTGTCCCAAGGTGGGGCGATGGGCACATCTGGCCCCCACTTGGGTCCAGCTTCGCACCCACACCCTGCAAGCTGGGAGCCCTTGGCCTTGTTTTCTGTGTGTGGGGCAAGTGCGTGAGTGTGTGTATGGAGGGAGGGGCCTCTGAACTCAGTCCTCCAGGTTCATGTCATGACCTTGGACGCGTGAATAACCTTTCTGAGCTTCAGTTCCCTTACACGCAAAATAGGGATACTAATTGGGACAATAATCTGAGAGTTGCTGGGAGGATCTAATGAGATAATGGACCAGAAGCATTTAGGGCCCTACCTAGCACTTAAATGAGCCCCATAAATGTCTGTTTATTTATTTATTCTATTTATTCTATTGTTATTAATTTGTCATTCATCCTGTGCTCCTTTGGGCCAAAACTTTCTCTTCTCTTTCTCAGAACTCAGCTCCTGTCTCCTCTTCTAGTAAGTGTCTAATCTCCTTCTCCCACCCCCAGTGAGCAATTGCTTCCTATACCCTTCTCTGCTCTCCTTGGGGGAGAGCAAGGGAGCTGTATTTATGCAGTGTCCACAATGTACCTAGTACTGTGCTGAAGGCTTTTTATGCTACATGATTTCATCTAACACCCAGAGCTTCCTTCTGAGGTTGGCATTACCAGTGCCTGTTTACCAGATCAGGAAGGTGAGAGGTCCAGTGACTAAGTTCATACACAGAAGGTTCCCTACGGGGGTGGAGTTAGAATTTGAGGAGATTTCCTAGCTCTTCTTCTCACTGGTCTCTTCCTAGGTCTGAGTCTTTGGGGGCTGATGGAGGGTTGAGTTGGAGGCAGGGGCACAGACTGCTCGGCTCTGGGCTTTTAGAGAAATCAGTCTGATTCAAAGCCTCTCTCTCAACTGATGCTGGGTCATGGCCACTAACTGTTGAAGGCCATAACCCATCATAAAGGAGGTTAATTACGTGTGTACAATTATTGGCAGAGGAAACCAGAGTGTACACTCAGCAGCCAGCATGAAAGAGAAGCATGCAAATCACCCTTAGCTTCCTTTGCTTTTAAAATTAAATATGTTATTGTGCAAATAGTAATTAAATCTTGGAACTCCAGAGGTCATCGCAGCCATCTCTGTCTTGCATTTTATTTCCAGGGAGTGCTCCATTGTCCCCTTTGCTGTCTTTTCCACACCCTTGGGGGCTTGGATTCCCTTGGTCGAGCCTTGGTCTGTTTGCAGCAGTCTAAGGCCTGCCTCAGTCCTGTTTCCTGTAGAAGACAGAGCCCAGTTCCACGGTGTCTTGTGCATCTACCCTCAGCTTCAGATGGAGTCACCAGGCTTCAAGATTAGGTATTTCTACTCCTTTTTCTTTCAGAATAGGGGTATTGGAGAGGTCTTCCCTTCATGTCTCCTCCATAAGAGGAAATGGACTCACCCTGAAGCATGGATGATTTGAATCAGACATATGGAGATATTTACACGATTCTTCTTGGTTGGACCCCTTTCTAAGTTTTGGTGGGTGGATAGAGCAGCTTTCTGTGCTATCACAATCAATGAGGATGTTAATTAGTCTTTGTCTACACATATAATTAACTGCATTTAAAATCCAGAGAGATAGAAGAGCTGCACACTGAGTTGTACTTGCTAAGCACACAACCTGAAGGGGATGGGATTGAAAGGCTTTACATCTAGACCACAGTGGTCCTCCGAAATGTTAATACTAACCTCTGACCCAGGCTCTGGGAAACAAGGTTCCTGGTGGCCTTTTTATTATTCTTGGAACTCAGGTTGGGGTCAGGGTGATGATGGGGAGAGAAATGGGCTGAAGCATGAGAAATTTCAGATATAATCAAGGACATACTTCTGTACAGATCTTTCTATGAGAAGAGAAAGTCTTCTCCATTCTCAGATGGATTTTCTAGAAATTATTTCCCTATCCCTTATATTTCTAGCACACTAGTTTGCCAATAAAAAAAAGCTAATGTCTTGGTTGTCATGTCTCTTTTTCACCTCTCAGTGAGTTCCAGGGACTAGTTCAAGGCAGAGAACCAACTTCTACTGAAACACCTATCAGGAACCAGGCATTCCCCCTAAGAACTGGAACAAGACAAGACTGCCCACTGTCACCATGTCTATTCAACATAGGACTGAAAGTCCTAGCCAGAGCAATCAGGCAAGAGAAAGAGGTAAAGGGGCATCCAAACTGGGAAAGAGGAAGTCAGACTACTACTTTTCACTGATGATAAGATCTTATGTCTAGAAAATCTCAAAGACTTCACCAAAAGATGCATAGAATTGATAAATTCAGGAAAGTCTCAGGTTACAAAGTCAATGTATGCAAGTCAGTAGCATTTTTATATATTAATAACAGTCAAGATGAGAGTCAAATTAAGGACTCAATACCATTAATAATAGCTACAAAGAAAATATTAATAAAATACTTAGGAATATACTTAACTAAGGAGATGAAAAATCTCCATAAGAAGTACAAAACACTGATGAAAGAAGTCATAGATGGCACAAACAAATGGAGAAACATCCCATGCTCATGGATTGGTAGAATCAACGTTATTGAAATGTCTATATTACTTGAAGTGATTTATAGATTCAGTGCAATCCCCATAAAAATACCAATGTTATAGCACAGATCTAGAAAAAATAATTCTAAGCTTAATAAAAACCCCAATAGCCACAGAAATCTTAAGCAAAAAGAACAAATCTGCAGATATCATATTACCTAACTTCAAATTATACTACAAGGCTCTAGCAACCAAAATAGCATGACACTAGTATAAAAGCAGAGACATAGACTGATGGAACGGAACAGAGAACCCAAAATAAAACCATCTACCTACAATAAAATGATCTTTGACAAAGGAGATGAAAGCATACGCTAAAGAAGCCCTGTTCAATAAATGGTGCTGGGGTAACAGGATAGCTACAGGCAGAAGAATGAACCAGCCCCTAGCTCTTGTAATATACAAAAATTAATTCAAGGTAGGGTTGTACCCGTGGCTCAGTGGGTAGGGCACCAGCCCCATATACCGAGGATGACGAGTTCAAACCCAGCCCCGGCCAAACTGCAACAAGCACAACAACAAATAGCTGGGCATTGTGGCGGGTGCCTATAGTCCCAGCTACTTAGGAGGCTGAGGCAAGAGAATCACCTAAGCCCAGGAGTTGGAGGTTGCTGTGAGCTGTGATGCCATGGCACTCTACCAAGGACGATAAAGTGAGACTCTGTCTCTACAAAAAAAAAAAAAAAAAAAAATTGATTCAAGATAAATATAAGACTAAAATGTAAGCCATGAAATAATAAAAATTCTAGACAAAAAGTAGGAAAAACTCTTCTAGACATTGGCACAGGCAAAGAATTTATAATTTAAATTCCAAAGGCAAGTACAGCAATAACAAAAATAAATAAATGGAATCTAAGTTAAAAAGCTTCTACACAGCACATAGACAGCCTACAGAAAGGGAGAGAATATTTATAATCTGTGTATCTGATAAATAGCTAATATCCAGAATCTATGAAGAACTCAAACAAATCAGCAAGAAAAACACAAGCAATCCTATTAGATAGAGGGCAATAGACATGAACAAAAGTTTTTCAAAAGAGGATAGGCAAATGGTAAACTAACATCACTAATCATCAGGAAAATACAAATTAAAACCATAATGAAATACCAATTTATCCCTGTCAGCGTGGTCATTGTTACAGGGCAAAAAACAATAGATGCTGGCACATACGCAGAGAGAAAAGAAGGCTTATCCACTGTTGATAGGACTGCAAATTGGTACGGCCTCAATGGAAAACAGTATTGAGATTCCTGAAATAAATAAATATAGATTTACCATTTGATCCAGCAATTCCAATACTGGGCATTTACCCAAAGGAAGTCATCTCATCAAAGAGACACCTGCACCCAATTATTTGTCATGGCATAATTCACAATTGCAAAGGTCTGGAATCACCCTAAGTGTCCATTAATTCACAAGTAGATAAAGAAAATGTGTGTTACCTACACACCCACACACCCACCTTGGAGTACTACTCAGCCATAAAAGGGAATGTCTTTTGCAGCAACTTGGATAGAACTAGAGACATTATCCTAAGTGAATTATCTCAGGAATGAAAAAGCAAACACCACATGTACTTGCTAATCATTGAGGACTGAATGATGGGCACACGCAGGCACAAAGAGGTAAAGGACACTCGAAACAAGAAGGGACAGGGAGGGAGGGGAGTGAGGGATAAAAGCTTACCAATTGGGTACATTGGACACTATTCTGGTGATGGGCACACTAAAGGCCCCGACTTAAGCATTACAAAAGGTTTCTAAGTAACAAAAACATTTTTGTCCCCTTAATATTTTGAAATAAGAAAAGAAAGATAAAAAAGAAAGCATGACTCTAGAGAGGTTTGTGAGTAGATGAAGCCAGTTGGGGTGGCGGGGGCTTCTGCTGGTCATTGGAGGTGTGGAAAGAAAGCTTACTGTGCTCGGGGGACAGGGCCCAAAGCCAGAGCTCAAAGCCTAGGCCTGTGAAGAGGAGAATTAGATTCAGTGTCCCTAACAGATCACTGGGACTGCTATCGGTGAAATCAGAACTGGGAAACGAATCTGTAAAGAGAGAGGAAGAAGACGTGTATGGCATGGCCCTGGCTTTGGGAGAAGTAAAAAGGTTTTCTTTAACAATTTGAAATATTAGCAATATTGATTCTAAATAGATCTTGAAAGATTAAGGATGCATATTGTCAGTTCCAGAGCAGTCACTAAAAAGAAAACAAAGTTTTCCTAGAAAGCCAATAGAATAAATTAAACATTAAAAAACATTTGATTAACACAAATGAAGGCAGGAAAGGACACATGTAGAACAAACAAAAACCAAAGTAAAACAAAATAGAAGGCACAGTGGGTAACCCAATGATATCAGTAATTACATTACATTATAAAGAAGTCCTACCCTCTATAATAATAAGAAAAACAACTCAATTAAAATGGGCTAGAGACTTGAATGGAAACATTGCACAAAAAGATACATCAAGAGCCAAAAGCACATGAAAAGTTGCTTATCGTTATTAGTCATTGGGAAAATTCAAATTAAAACCACAAGGACATGCTATTAAATAGCTAGTGAAGGACAGTTCTCCAGGTGGCCTTGAATAAACCCAGTTCTCCCTCCTTTCTCACTTGTAGCTTTCAAGAAAGCCTGTAGAATATATTGTGCATTTAATGGCCTGATATAGAGAGGAACTGGCTGGAACAGGCCGGCTCCCAGTCCTCCTTTAGAAGCAGATGTCTGTCAGTGCTGTAGCTCAGCGTGTCATGTTGTCCCTGAGATGTATGACCTAGGGCTCCTGAGATAGAAAGTCCAGAGTGGCCGCCTTTCAGGATGCCTCATTGGTGGTGCAAGTAGGGCACACGTAGTTGAGACTTCATTTGCCCTGGGCAGCTTTCTGAGCCTTGGGGGACCAGCTCATAGGGAGTTCTAGGCTTCTGTTGTTCCTTGTAGCCTGTGTGTAAGTAATAGAGCCATTTCATGTAACTTGTTGCATGTGAGTGTTTTCTGTCACATCAGACTCTCACAAGTTGATAATCAGTGATCAGAGAACCTACTTTACACATACTAGAAGGTTAAAATGTAAAAGACTGACAATACCACATGTGAATCAGCTGGAACTTTCACGGACTCTGAAATACAGCTACTTGGAAATCAGTTTGGCCATGTCTTATAAAGTTAGACACGCACTTACCAAATGACACAGCAATTTCACTTCTTGATATCTACCCAAAAGAAATAAAAACAGGCCTATATACAGGCTTGCACGTGAATTTCAAAGGAGCTTCGAATAGTTCCAAGCTGGAAACAACCCCAATGCTTGTCAATAGATGAATAAACAAACAAACTGAGATATGGTCATACAATAAAATTTCACTCAACAATAAAAAAGAATGAACTACTGATTCATGAGCATGGATGAATCGCCAAAACATGCTAAGTGAGAACAGTCAGATACTAAAGAATATATACTGTATACTTCATATGAAGTTCTAGAACTAGCAATACTAATCCACAGTGCTAGAAATTATATTATCTCCACCCTGGGTTGGGGTGGAGACTGTTGGCAGAGAGGCATGAGAAAACTTTGTGATGATAGAAATCTATATTTTCATTCAGTGGTGATTTATATTGGGACATACATTGGTCAAAATTTGTTGAACTGTACTCTTAAGATGTGTGCATTTTACTGTATACAAATTATACCTCAACGAAGTTGATAAAATCATGCTTTAGAATTCATAAGGTACTTAGAAATAAACCTAACAAATATGAGGAAGACCTATACCTACAGAAATATAAACATGATACAAAATGCTATTGAAAATAAAATATAATGAAGAAGACCTAAGTAAATGAAGAGATACAGTGTGTTCATGGATAAGAAACTTTGCTATCATAAAGATATTAATTCTCCTTAAACCGACTTATAGAGTTGATGCAACTAAAGTGAAATTCTGAAAAAGGACTTACGTAAGTCTTGACAAGTTGATTCTAAAATTTATGGGGAAGAACGAAGGTCAAGAATTGCCAAGAAACCAATGGGGGAGAAAAAAATAAATGGGTACTCTCCCTTACAGAGATTACAACTTATTATAAAGCTACAGTAATGAGGAAGTATAGTATTCAAACAAGAATAGACAAAATGACCAGTGGAACAAAATAAATTGTCTCTAAATAGCAAAAGGAAGGACTAGGCACTGGTTTCAAATGAAACTGGAACTGGATCTTGTTTTCTATCATATACAAAGTCAATTTCAAACAGATTTAAATCACAAATGTCAAAAGTAAAGCTGAAGCTTCTGGAGGAAAACATTGGAGAATTTTTTCCTTCCTTGGGATAGAAAAGGATTTTTAAAACAAGGCATGTAAAATGCTCAACATAAAAGAAGAGTGATAAATTAGACATTAAGATTAAATAACTTTTATTTAACAAAATAGGCTATGAAGAAAGTGAGAAGATAAGCCATAAACTTGAGATGATATTTGTGGTGCATGCGAGTGACAAAGTGGTAATATCCAGAAATATAAAGAACAGTTACAATTCTATTAGAATAAGGCAGACAAAAGTGGCAAAAGAAAAGACATAGGTAATAAACTTCAACAGTAATAGTCAAAATGCCAAACAAAACTGAAAATGATTTATTACATTATTTAACTGTTGAAAATTAAGGCACACTGAAAAGGATATCTTTCATATATTGCTGGTCAAAATATAAATTGTTATTATAACAGTGTTAGAAAATCATTGTCTATTATTTTCTGAAGGTGAATGTTTGACCCAGAAATTCCACACCTAGTTGCATGACAAAGAAATTGTTGCTTATGTGCATCAGGAGACTGGCAGAAAAGTGTTCATGCCACAACCTTTGTAACAAAACACACAAAACAACGACTGAATTACATACGTTGTGGTATAGTCACACAATAGCACACTGTGAATCCAACTGGGGGAATTTTAGTTACATAATGTTGAGTAAAAAGAGCAAGGCTCTGGGTGCTCTTGCATATACATGCATATACCTAAAAACAGTATTTTAGGTATATGCATGTATAGAAAAAAACTAAAAAAAATGAAAGGAAGGAAATTGCACAGCTTCAGGGAAGATTTTACTTCTTGGGTGATAAGCAGAGGCCAGCATAGGATAGGATCATGGAGGTGGATGTAAATTACTAGTAATGTTTTAGTGTGCGGGTCAGTAGGTGGGTACGTGGATATTTCACTTTCATTATATTATATTATATTACATTATATTATATTACTAAGTAATTAATGAAAGTTATATGCTGTTTGTAAGAAGTAAACCTGAAACATGAGGTAGGACATAGATTGAAACAAAAGAGGGAAGTGCCTGTGGCTTGGTGAGTAGGGTGCCAGCCCCATATACCAGAGGTGGCAGGTTCAAACCTGGCCCCAGCCAAAAACTGCAAAAAAAAAAAAAAAAAAAAAGAAAGAAAAGAAAGAAACATGGGTTGGATCAGAGTGCATTGTTTATAGCACGGGTGAGTAATTTTTTATGAAATTTATTTCAGTATATGTGTATTTGTACATAGGTAGTGAGTCTTGATATAAAATATTAACATATTTCTTATTTTGAGTTGTGGCTAAAACAAGTTTGACAGCTAGGACCCCAAAGAGCTTCCTGCTGAAGTATATCAGCAGATATGCACAAAAATGTTCACAATGGGGGCATTTGTTATGACAAATCAAAAAACGCATGTGAAGTATTCATAGGAAAATGGGGAAATATTCATACAGTGGAATACTGTACAGCTCTGGAAAAATGAACAGAGCTTCATTCATCAAAACAGATGAATCTCAAAAATAGAATATTGAGGCAGAAAAGCAAGCCATAGAAACATTACAGTGTCTAAAACTTAAAGGTAGGCAAACTAAACAACAGCTTAGGGATACACGCATACAGTAATAAAGAAAAGCAAAGGAATGATTAGCACACCCAGGGCAAAGTAACCCAGGTTACTTTGGGGATTGCATGGGGTTAGGGACGGACAGTGCTGGGACCAGCACAGGTCTGCGGACGCTTTGAAGTACTGGGGGGCACACAAAGATGTGTTTTATCATTGTTGCTGTTTAAATCATTAAATGTATGCTGTACATCAGCAGTCTCCAACCTCTCTGGCACCAGGGGACTGGTTTCATGGAAGACAATTTTTCACAAACGGGGTGGGTGAGAAGGTAGATAGAGCTCAGGGGGTGATTGGAGGCATGGGGGGTGGCTGTAAATACAGAGAAGCTGCTTTGCTTGACCACTCACTGGCTGTGTGGCCAGCTTCACTAAGTTTCATGGAATGTGAATTTTCCCCAGATGGGGTGGGAGCTGGGGGTTTTGAGGGGCGGGGCTTTTCATGGGGTAAGAGGAGGCGGAGCTCTGCAGCTGGGCTCCTGATAGGCTGTGGGCTGTGGCCTGGGGGTTGGGACTGCAGATGTATATATTCTTTTGCATGTTATGAGAAGCAGCTTGTACTCTCTAGTCCCTGCTCACTCTTCTATAATAGAAGATTGCATCTAAGTCTTAGGATTGGCATCCCCAGGAGGGATAGTTTCTCACCCTCCTGTCCATCTTCCCCACTGCTACCAGATAGGCCTTCCTAAATCACATCTGACATCAGACCACTGTCCTGCTCAAGCACCTTCTGTGGCTCCCCATTGCCAAACTCCCCAGCTTTACACATTTTCCCCCTTTGAAACAGCCTTACCCTCCATCACTTTTCTTTCAAGGCCCACATCAACTCAGGAATTTCCATTTTCCCATCTGGGCTCACACTATAGCCTCCTTTGGCCCCTTACCTCTGAGGCCTCCCAGTCAGAACTCTGTGACTGTAATGAGATGAGGTCACAAAGCCCCTGGGAAGAAGAGGCCTAGCTCTCAGAGAGAATTCTGGGAGCTCTTGAGCTGGAGTTGGGCTTTGGTGCTCAAGAGAGGTTCGGTGGAGACTATAGCTCCTTTCACCATGGTGAGACTTGACCACAGCTCATTGGTCACTCTGGGAGGAGAGGCCTGGGACTCTACCCAGAGCCTGGGAGACTGCCTGCCCAACCAGGCAAAAACTGTACAGTTTGGGTGAATAAGAGCAGGGAAGAGTGGGCAGTGGGAACACAGCAGAGACTCAGACGAGGTTTTGCAGTCTGTTTGTACCTGTTCCGCTTCACTCCATTTGCCCTAAAAGATTTGCACTGCGCTAGTGTGAATAGGCCCTGCTCTCTGGGTTGAGGAGTGTGTGTGACTTTATCTGTACCTAAGGGTGTAGAGCAAAGAGCATGGGCTTAAATGCAGGTTGGCTTGGTCAGTGACTAGCAGGGTCACTCACTTCCCTCTGGTCTGTACTTGTGTGTGGTAGATGTAATGAGTATCAGTTTGCCCGAGGGAAAACAATGGATACAGTCAAATCCACCCCGCCTACTACACAGGTGGTCATGAACCCTACTGAGATGGTGACAGTAAAAACATTTTGAAGTGTCAGGCACTATGCAAGTATGATTTAGTGTTCCCAGGCTGCTTAAGTACTGGTGTGTGGAGGCAAGGTGCAGGAAAAAACAAGATCCATTGATCTTGTAGAGAGCACATTCCACAGTGGCACTGGGTTTGGGGAAGGAGATCTCTCTTATTGGTTTTGATTAATAGCATCCACCAAGGTAAGGAAGTCCCTTCATAGTCCTAGATTTTTCAAAGTATTTGTAAGGCCAGCAGTGGTGGCTCATACCTGCAATTCTAGCACTCTGGGAGGCCAAGGCGAGGGGTCACTTGAACTCAGAAATTTGAGACCAGCCTGAGCAATGCAAGACCTCATCTCTACTAAAAAAAAAAAAAAAGAAAGAAAAAAATAGTAGGAAAAATTAGCTGGGAGTTGTGGTGAGCTACTTGGGAGGCAGAGGCAGGAGGATTGCTTGAAGCCAGGAGTTTGAGGTTGCTGTGAACTAGGCTGAGACCATGGCAATCTAGCCCAGGCAACAGAGCAAGAATCTGTTTCAAAAAAACAAAGAAGTATTTTTAAAATTAGGAGTTACCTCTAAATGTTATTGTTTTGTGCTAATTTAGAAGACTCACTGTGGTAAATTACAATAATCAATTCCCCAGAGTTCAATTATCCCTATTTCTGGGGTGATCTTAGTCCAGAAGTGCCCTTGACAGATCGCTGCTCAGTGTCGCTGCCTTTTGTGCCTGAGTTCAGGCTTCCTTTGGCAGGTGGGGGCCTATGGGCCCCACTGTGCCAGCTGACTGCACTGCATCCTTCCACCAAGCCTTGAGGATAGGAAGGATTCTCATTCCCATTTCACAGATGGAGAAATGGTTGCCCCCAAGAGGTTAGATAACTCACTGGTGGCAGCAGGTGGATGGGTGCGTACTGGAACGGCTTTGCCCTCTTCTGCTCCCCTGTCACCCCCACCCCCCTACAGTGTGAGGAGATAAAGGCACCCGCACAGAAATGCACACAGAGCCTGCGGCACAGCAAGGAGGATCTGAACAGGATCAACCAGGCCATCCAGCGGCTGACAGTGGAGGGGGACAGCTCTGAGAGTCAGGTGAGGGGCGGGAGGAAGGGTGGCAGAGTGGTGGTGGCAGGAGGATGTCCATTATTTATGACAACCAGACGCCTTCTCTGCCACTCCTTGGAGTGTGACTGTGTGTGTATGTGGTATTTACCTTTGCTTAGGACTCTGCATTTTAGGTGGGTAAGTAATAAGCATGTAGGTAAATATGTACGAATGCATAGGCATGTTGTTGTCTTTTTCTAGGTATGTGTACATTTTTATGTCTGTGTTTCATTTCTCTTGCTCGACATGAAGTTTGAGTCCGTCTTCAGGAATTATAAGACATTACCTAGAAACCCAGTTTTCTGGGTTCTTTTTTAAAATGTGAAGATCGGTCAGTGTTAAACTGTGATTCCCAAATGGTAACACTTAGCTAGGGAAGACAGACCACTATCTATTTTCTCTCTTTTCTTCACACGGAGTATATGTCCCTGATGCCACAGTCCCCACCACTCCCAATTGCATCCTTTGGCTGCAGGGCACAGGGTCATTTGCCATTTATCACCACCCTGGCTGCCCTGTTAGGATCTTTGTGGTAAAGAAAAGGTGCTGAGCCTATGTCTCTAAAGCAGAACAATGGACAACTGAAAATATGCAAGAGCTTCTGGGGATTTCAAGAAAATGGGAGGGGGCATTTTTGTGTGCATGAAATTGGGCACTCTTGATCTATATTTAGTTGTTGGCCTGCCCCCTTTTGATGCTTCCAGCCAGGCCCCTGTAGGGGGTGTTCTTTCTCCCACTCCCCTAGCCTCCTCTCCTTTGTCCTAATAGCCCCTGTCAAGGCCCCCCTGGCTCATGTCCCACTCCACAGAGAGAAGGGCTTCCTCTCTCAGTCTCTGCTCCCCTCCTGCAGATCAAGTATCTCAGACTCAGAGGGACACTCATGCAGGATTTGTCTCCCTTGTCCAGCCACTGATAACTCTGAGGAGGGATGAGCTGCTCGTATCCTAAGGGGGTGACTGGGTGGGTCTGCTGTGGTTCAGGACAGCCCCTCTGATTTCCCAAGCAACAGGCACACCTTTCCAGGACAAGCATTTGTCATTCATTTTTCTCTCCAGAGACTACAAAGTCTAGGTCCCTGTAAGGAATGGGTGTTGCTCCTGTTTTCCTTTTGAAACAATAACCTAGCATTACATGCTGCGAGAGCATTTGCTGCTTCCTGGATCCTAGCTCTTAATAGAAGTGTCACCATACTTGATGTAAAAGGCTCTCTCACAGCCATCCCAGACAGCTGGTCCCAAAGCATCACCCTGAGAGTAGAAGGGGGTGAGCAGGTTCTTTTTATCCTGCCCTACTGGCACGAGCACAAGTTTCCTAATGGACACACTCACTCCTAATGACTGCTGACACTCTCTAATCCCTCCTTGGCACTCCAGCCTCTGAGAAAGTCTGATTCTGTGAGAGGGGTGAAGTGGAGGCCAAGGATGTCGTTTTGCCCTTGATCTGCCTTTCACCCCCAGCCTTGCGAACTAGAGAAAGCTAAAGAGCAGCCAGCTCTGCAGGAAGAGGGTGCCTCAGGCAATGCCAAAGGCAAGCTGGCCTGGCTGGAGGCTGCCCTGCAGCAGGCCAAGCAGGACATGGTGCGGCAGCTGCGTGAGTACCAGGAACTGATGGTTGTCAAGCTGGGCCTGGACTTTGAGATCGCCACCTACCGCAAGCTGTTGGCGGGCGAGGAGAGCAGGTGAGTGCTGGGACAGGCTTCAGAAGTGGGCAGGGGAGGGGAATGCAGGTGGGTAGGCAGCCACCACCCTCGTCAGCCAGGAGTGGTGAGGAAAGATAATTTGAGTATCCAGGGATTTATTGTCCATGAGCCAGTTCCCCCCCCATTATTTTAGAGTCACTTTGAACAAAAAGTTAAAGGAGTGGGGCGACCCTTTAAGTCTTTTCCTCCCAGTGTTAGATAGTGGGGACAAGTTTGTCCACGGAGACAGCTGCAGGAACTAAGTGTTAGCCTGTGGGAAAAGGTCCCCAGAGTGACTGATTGCCTTCTGCACACTGCCCTTCTCCCAGGCCTGGAAAGGCAGGGTTAAGTGAACAGTTAGGCCTGGTTTTTAACCCAGTAGACCACAGAAGGGAACGAGGACGCCAGCATGAGTTGGCCATACCAGGAGCTGACTACTCACCCATTGCACGATCACCTCCTTTAAACCCCACAAAAACCCTGGCGGGGTGGGGGCACTATATCCCTATTTTACAGATGAGGAAACCAAGTCTCCGAGAGGCTAAATGACAACCCCAAGCCACACAGGGAGAGAGTGAGGCTCGAACAATGTTCTTCAATAATTGAGTTACCTCCTCTGTGGTCTCCTTTAAAAGTTTCAGATGCCTCCCTCACGGTCTCACCTTCTAAGATCAGGGTAGGCCAGAGAAAGGGTGTATCTTTTGCTTTCTCCCTCCTCCAAGAAGTCATCAAGGAAAGTGGGTTATTTGAGTTTAAGGCAGGAGGGGGTGAGTTTAAAGGCCTGGAAAGAGTTTTGACTCAAAGGGTGGTGGGGATCAGAGTCAAGGTGCTGGCAGTGTGGAAAGACTGCCTGTTCCGGAAGCTCGGGAGTGTCTGCTGGAGCATGGAGGATGTCAAACCTGGCCACAAGAAGTATTCACCCGCTCCCTTCTTCTCCCCACAGGCTTGGTCTGGGATTTGGGGCAGGGAGCGTCCGTAAGTAGACAGCGGGCCTGGCTGGTCCCAGCACTCAGCTCCCCTTGTTTTCCTGGCCCTCATCCCCACACCCCACCTGTGTGCCCGTCCTCTCCGAAGACAGAAGCAGTGTGTGTCTGAGACTGCTCCCCTTTTCTCCTTTTGTAATTTTGTGATGTTTGTGTGTTTGTGTGTGTTGTGTTGTGGGTGATTTTGTGTGTTTGTGTGTGTTGAGTGTGTCCTGGAGTCTGTTCTTTGGGGAACGGGGTCTGTGTATCTCTTCTTTGGGGGCAGTTTGCACACCTGTTTCTTGGCGGAGAGGAGAGTCTGTGCATCTGCCGACTGGAGGAGAAGTCTGTATGTCTGTCTGTTGCGGCGGGGGTGAGGCCCGGGAGGACTTCCCTCCTTCCGACCGCGGCTCTCTGCTCAGCCCCCGGCAGCAGTGTTCCTGCGAGTGGGCCCCGCCCGGACTCCCGCCCTGGCGCCCTGGAGACGAGCGCCCCTGGCGGCGGCGGCGCGCTCTGCGGCTCCGCCGGCTGTGCCGGGGACTTCAACTGCGGCGGCCCCGGCGGATGTTGAGCCCTTCCGCCCAGCTCTGAAGACTACAAAGAACCCCAGCTTCTGACCCTAGAGACTTGGCCTTTTGTCTCAGACGCCCCCTCCTGTGGAGCTGGCCCCAATCTCTCCTCTCCCTCTTGCCCCCCACCCCGGAGCGTAAGGTGTTGGAGCACAGCTTAACAGCAGAACCATCGCAGACCCGTCCCCAGTGAGGAGATAGCGGACACTGGTGCCGTTGGGTTGGCCTGTGGCTTACCTGGACCCAGCACCCTACTGTTATGAACTGCCCCCACCCCTCTTTTCCAGGGACTCCTCCTCTGCAATAAACATTGTGCAGTGGGCAGAGCTGCCAGGGTGTCTGACCCGGATTCTCCTGGCCATTCATTCCCAGAGCACCGACAGACATGCCTAACTGGATCAGAGGGCTAACAGTTTCAGGAAGCAAGCCTTCCCTTGTGTTAGGAGGGTCCTGGTGACTTAAGTTTGTGGTGATTTGATATTATAGTACATTGTGTGTGTGTGTGTGTGTGTGTGTGTGTGTGTGTGTGCGTGTGCGCGCGCACGCGCACGCGCGCGTGCTCAGCCAGCCTGGGGAAAGTGAGAGAAGTAGTTACGTAATTCATGCAGGAGAGTCTAGGGGTCCACATTCTGCTTGTATGGGCAGAGGAGCGGAGAACAGCATTCGCTCGTCCATTCATTCACTCATGGATCCATTCACTTTACAAATCCTTGTTGAATGGCCTCATAGTGCTTGGCATTTGACAGTGAGCAACATGCCCTCTGGTCCTGGCCCCCTGCAGGTGAGGTGTTAGGTGGGAGGCAGGCCAGATACAGACCATACCAGAAGGAGAACAGGGCTCTGGAGGACAGGCTCCTCACAGATGGGGGTTGGGGGGATATGAACACATTTGGGTGGCCCAGGCCTTGATTCTAGTTTAACAAGTGAGCCGGTGGTGGGCAGGGGAACAACTTAGTAGGGTGAAAGACAGCGTGGGCTTTGGAATCGGATGGAGGCTCTGACTCTGCCTTTACTTCCCTATATGGAGAGTAGTTTGGTCTGATTTTTCACAAGGCAACTGGACTTTGGAGGGCAGAAGATAGTCCAGTTTAGTGGGTAGGGTGGCCAGAGAAAGGCTGGGTTTCTGGCCTGTCCTTGCCACACAAGCTGGAGAGAAGCTTCTGTTCCATGAGTTCACATTCTTTTCTATTGCACAATGGATTACATCATCAATGCATCTTGGGAACAACAGTTCCTACTTTCTATGTCCCTGGGTGGGGCTAAGGTGCGTCATTGCCAGAGGCCTTGGCTTTACCTTTTAAGGTACTCTAGTGCCAGTGTGTCTGCTGTGTTTCTGCTGGGTCCCTGCCCAGAGAACAGGTATCCAAAAGGTCCTCTTCCTGGATAAACAGAACAGCCTCATGCAAGAGGAATGGGATGGAAACTGGGCTGGCAAGCTGCTCCCCACCTGACAGGTAGAGGACATGGCCCCATAGGGCTCACACATCAGTCCCAGTCAATCCATACTGACCTGCTCCATTTGTATAAATATTCTTACGACACTCCCAAAGCAAAACAGCTGCCTGAAAGCAGAGTTGCCCAGCTCTCTGTTCCTCGCATTTTGGTAGAAGGTAATAAAATTCTATGATTTTGAAGGCCACTTTTCTCCACTCATCTCCTACTGGATGATCATGTCAACAAAGGGACTTTGTCACCAAGGACTGAGGGCAGGATGTACATTCTGCTATCTGCATCGCTGGGGACTGGCTGCCCACATTTCTCACCTAACTCTAAGCCTGGACTTAACCTGATGTCAGTCTAGGAGATCCCAAGGGCTTTGGGGTCAGGTTTGAGTCTCTTCCTGGGCCAGGGCCATGTAGGTCACCAGCAGTGTTTATGGTTTGGGGACTGATTTTCTGAGAGGCTGCCCTGGCCATATGCCACATTCCAGCCTGGGGTGGGAGACAAGTGCCTGGTGCTTTTATGGAAAGTCATTCACTAGCCCATTTATAAGCTTTGTGACTCAGAGTGACTTCCAAAGGGAAGGGGGTTGTCACCAGTTCAGGCGTTGCTCCTCAGCAGAGGGGTACCAAAAGGGGTCAGTCCTCTGGGTTCCCCATGTCTGCTTCACACTTTATAGCACTGAAACACATCAGATGATAACTTAGCTATGTTCACATCTATGCTGAGCTCCTCAAGGGTGGTGACTGTCTCATCCATCTATCTCACAGTGGAAGTGAACTGGCTGAGGCTCTGTGGTCCTGGTTGCTCTGCCCTGTCCTGGGGGATATGGGCCTTGTTTTTCTACCATTACTATTTCTCATCCTACATAACCCCCTATGGAGTTTAAGTGCATTCATTCCTGGTGTGATTCCAGCTACAAGATCAGCTTTGAGTAGGGATGGAAGGGCCTGGATTCTGTTCCCTGTCTTGCTCTTACCTTGACCAAACTGTTCATCTGTTTCTGAGCCTCAGTCCTGCTCTTCCCCAGATCCAAATGGTGAATCTAAATGTTTTCCCCTTATTCCCTCCCTACTCAGCTTCTCTGAGCTGAATTTTATAGTAAAATAGAATACCTATCATAGGATTGTTTGAGAATTAAAGATACTGCTATTTGCAAAGTGCTTAAAACACAGAGTTGTATCGGTATAATTAATACTTAACTGGCTCCTCTGCCCATACAAGCAGATTGTGGACCCCAGACCTGACCCTCCTGCATGAATTAACTGCTTCCCCACTTTCCCCACAGAAAGAGTTATATTTGTGCAATTAATACTTTGGAAATGTTTTGAGCACCTTTAAAGAAGGTTCTGCAAAGTCTGAGGTCAGCGGTCCGCCCTCTGCCCCATCTGGAGAAGAGTGACGGCAGGCCCAGGGGTTGTAGCGAGGTTCTGCCTTCCTAGCCAGAGGGCACCTCCCCAGGATCATGCTTGGCGGTGCCTGCCCACTGCTACTCCCACCTTAGCCCAATTCTCCATCTGTGACCCCTGCCTCAGACACATGGGTGTCCTGCCTCAGGATACAGATGCCAGAAGATATGCATACACCTGGATGTAATCATATTGTCCCACTCGAAGACAGCTGCCTGTGAACACAGCAGCACAGAATGAATATACAGACAGCTGGTATGCGCACTGCACAGCTGCCCGGAATCCAGACTCCCCATTTCCCTCCAGTGCCTAATCCTGTCCCACCTCTCCTAAGGAATAACAGAGCTTTTAATTGGTAAGAGACACCAGCAGCCATCTAGTCCAAACATTTTATTAGCAAATATGCTAAGGCCCAGAAAGGGGAGGTGTCCTGCTATAGGCCACACAGTGAAGTGCCATGTTTTCTTCACCCGTCTGCACCATGGTCATTGTGTATTTGATTCATCCCCCATTGCTCCTCTGCCCAAGCTCGAGAGTGGAAACCTAGAGGGAGACAGGGTTGTGCAGCTGCAGTGGAAAAGAGCTAGAAGGAGGGAGAGGGTGAGGTATGGCAGGTCACCAAGGCCCAGCTGGGTGGATGTGACCAGTGAGACAGGAAGGGGCGGAGTTGTAGTTGGCTTCTGGACTGGGGAGGACTGGGAGACTGGAGCTGGTTGGGCCTCATGTCTGGACCTCTGACAGGGACTCCCCTTGAGCTGTGTGGTGTCACAACATAGAGGGCTGGTTGGGAGGATTCACACTCTGGAATTCTCTAGGGTTCTGTCTTGCTCCAGATTCCATCAGTAATGGCCAGGAGACCTTGGCTTGGTCCTACCCCTTACACAAGCCTTTGTCTTTTCAGACCACCCATCTCTGGTCTCTCAATATTCCTAATTATTCCTATTGCTCCGAGTGGTACAAGTGGGGGCAATTCCATTTCTGCACCATTCTCTGAGCCTTGGACTGGAAGTTTAGAGATTCACCAGCTGTAAAGATGTTTGTTCAGTGACTCACCTTGGTCCATCTGCCATCTTCCCACCTCTACCCACCAGCTATGATACCCTGATCCCTGTCAGGTGAATATATCCCTGCATGAAGGAGCTCGACTGCCCTAGCAAAAGTGGAGATTTCTCTGTGTATTTGCAATCTCTGATCACAGATATAAGTGTAATAAGAGGCTGGCCATGGCCCTAATCCTGAAGGGACTTCTACTTTACATTCTGCAAAAGAATAATACTAATGATAAGGCGCATGGAATGATTATTTTTGTGGCACATACTGTTTAAGTATTTTATGTATTTGGAATTGCTTAATGAATTAGATGCTCTTTATATCATCCTCATTCTAGAGTCATGCATGGAAACAGGCATAGAGAAGGTGGGTACATTGTCAAGATCACTCAGCCAGGAAAGACCAGAGCCCCTGGCTTGAGTCTGTGCTTTTACCTTGATGTTGCCAAATCATCTTCTTGGCATGAGCTTTCTGTCCTTGAGGAAATGTATCAGCTATGGCGGGTATTCAAACCCCAGAATGACTCCATTAAAAACAAAAAGCCATATTGAAGGCTTTTTGAAATGTTCAATCATATTCATGTATTCATCCCTTAAAGAATTCCAATAAATTACTCAGGCATGAGTTTTTCCCACCAAAGCAATGAGTGATCTTTCCTTAAGCGCTGAGTTTTTGTTATCCATCAGTTTACAGATGTGCATAGGATGCTTTCTGGGAGGCTGCTGTGTTTGGCGACATGAGCACTGGAGACACACATAGGGTTTGAACCACCAAACTCAGTGAGAGACCCTACTCCAGTTATTGTCTCTGAGTTCTGGTTTCTTCATCTGCAAGATGTATCAGCATTGTGGTGTGGATAAAGTTACATCACACAGGGGCTTAGCACAACCCTTGACTAAGTCTGAGACTTGCAAGAGGTGAGGGAGAGAATTACGGAGACTCCAGGCCTGGGTCTTTCTCTGCCTCACGTAACTTTGGGGGCCCCACTGAGTCCCAGTCCCTAAGGAGGTTAGCAGAGATGCAGACGAGACTCAGGGTTGGCTACATTGATTTATTGGAAATATAGACAAAGAATACAGGGCAGAGGAGGAAGGAGAGTGGATGGGGGCTCTGGCCATTGGTGCCCTGGCAGCCCAGGGTAAGGTGCTGGTCCTCTCTGCCTCTGAGCCCCCTCTCTGTGAGCTCCAAGGGAATTCCTTTCTTGGGTAGCCTATCCCAGTCTGGGGCTTCAGAGTCAAGGAGTACAGGGTCACATGGGGAAACGAGATGCCAGGAGCGGGAGAGACCTTTCCAAGTGCAAGAGAAGGGGCTGAGTGCTTGCTCCAGGCACCTGGCCTGGGGTAGGAGGGGAGATGGGCAGGGCTGGAGTTGGGGGCTTAACATTTCCGGCAGCTGCTGCTGCAGGAGCCCATGCCTAAGGAACTGACGCCGCAGGAGCCCACTCCGCAGGTACCCAGGCCACAAGACCTGACTGAATTGCAAGGCGCGCACATCCCGGTGCTCACCGCCAGGTTCCCGGTGCAGGGGGCGCTGCAGACACTGCCGGTCACGGGCCGGGAGCCGGACACGCAGAGGTCTCCGCACACAACCCCGCCCCGGGAGCTGCTGACACCTGTGAACCCCCAAGGC
>CAUYPK010117874.1:0-17474 GCA_963574355.1 Loris lydekkerianus
AGAATACAAATGTCTACATACAATAACTAAGAAAATGCCATGAAGGCTACATTGAACAGTTTGATGAGAATATTTCAGATTGTATATGAAACCAGCACATTGTACCCCTTGATTGCACTAATGTACACAGCTATGATTTAATAATAAAAAAAAAAGATTCACAGAGAAGGAAAAATGTAAAATTATAGTTTCTCTTAAGCAGATCTCTTTGTCTAAGACAAATTAATATTATTTTTAGCAAACTCCCTTATGACACAGAATGAATAATCCAAATCCATTTAACCTTTCCTCACAAGCTCTTACTGAATCATTCAGCACTTTGTATTGGTCTTTTGGGATCTCCTAAATGTGACGACGGGCTGTGCCATCTCAGACAGACTCCCAGAAGTGTCGCTGCACATTTCTGTTACAATAGTTACATTTTCACAATTTATGAAAAGTGAGAAACATGCCGATGCAAAGTTAACATTATTTTAATAATTTTAAATCTGCTCTTTCTTTCCTCTTTATTAAAAATGGATGGATGGAAAGCAGACGAGGAAAAAAAGAGAGACAGCGAAATGTTCAGCAACCTAATCAAAACTAGCAAAGAAGCTAGTGATGTCTAAATAATAAAATGGATGGCAACATGACATTGAGAATAAAGGGATCTATGGAGCTTTTAAACCTAAACTCGGCCTCCTAAAGAGATCTCTTATTGCCCTAGAGATTATTTCATGGACCCTAAAGTACATATTAACCCATCATTTGAATTAATCCTGCTTTTGCTATTGTCTTCTGAAACAAGCCCACAGAATTCTTCAGTACATCAAGGTCTTTTAGTGTGGCAAGGGCAATAGAATTCTGCAGCCAGTGTAAGTCAATTCAGCAGCCGTAATAACATGGAGCCATCTGCAGCCCTACATTTAGTATGCAAATGAGAGGAAGCAAAGGTCTAGCATTAGAGGCAAGATCTTAAATTCTGTTCTTCCCTCTCTAGCTCTCTGTTTACCTCTGGTAACATCCGATTTATTCATTCCCACAACAAATGGTTATTGAGTGTCTGAGGATACAGACATGACCTTGAATGACAGGAGGAACTTGCTCTGGCTACTTGATTCTTTCCTATTCATTTTGTCTTACCAGCCGTCTTTTGGATTTACTTGCCTCCTAAAAGCCAGGACCAGCCCGTTGTTTACTTCCCCATCTCCCGCTCCCAGGCTGCTGGGCATTGTGACTGTATCAGTGTTTCTGACACCTCTCACCCCAAGCCCATTCCCATACCAGCATCTCATGACATATGACCAGGCTCGGTTCTGTAGAAGGCTGAGGCCATTCAGCGTTAAACCCTTCAACTTCCTTTCGTTCCTCCTCACTGTTTACCCTGATTCACCCTGCCCATTTCCTCAACCTCCTGCATATTTAATTAATGACACTTATGTGAGAAAATGTTCCTAATGTTCTTTCAATGTGTGCTTTGTCCTCCTCCCTATGCTCCCCTCCTACCCCCACCCAAGCCCTAATCAGCCCTCATTGGAAAGCTGGCAGCAAGAGTCCCTTAAATCATCTTGTATTGGCCCTTGCTCTTCATTGCGAGTAACAGAATCTCCATGTACTAAGGTGCTTGCAGACTCTCCCTGAGGGCCAGGAAACCAGAACCAATGCCCAACCACACCCCAGGGCCTTCTGAAAGCTCCAGGGCCACCACCACCTGGCACCTGGGAGGCCGGAGACAGGCCAGGGACTCTGCCACTACTGTGTCCAGAGAACCAGAAAAACCTGCCTCTGTACTTGCCACAGGAGCAGTTTCCCCACACTTAGCCAAATCCTCTGATCAGTTCCAAAGCCAAATCTTGCACAGGTGCAGCTGAATAGTGCGACTGAGGTCAGACACCTGTATTAGGGCTTCAAGGGAGCCTGGGAATGTGAGTTTCCAGAATTAAAATTTAGGAAAGCAAAATTCAAAATGTGGGATATTACCAAAATGTAGGAAGGCATTCAACATTTGGGGGCTGTCACAGAAGCAAAATACCATAAAATATACCATCCATCTTTTAATATAAAATATAATTATTTTATTTCAATTTTTTAAAATAACTTCATGGGTTCCCTATGACCTAAAGATTAATATAAGCTGCTAAATTAATATACAGGTCCTTTGTATGTGTTCATCTTCCTTCCTTCCCTCCCTCCCTCCCTCCTTCCTTCCTTCCTTCCTTCCTTCCCTCCTTCTTTCCTTCCTTTCTTCCTTTCTTCCCTCCCTCCCTCCTTCCTTCCTTCTTTCCTTCCTTCCTTCCTTCCTTCATTCATTCGTTCATTCCCTCCTTCCTTCCTTTCCCTGCTATTAGTTCATCTCCTAGAAAACTAAAACATTACAAGATTAAAAACTAAAACTACTGGTGGTTTGTGGCTCTCTGAACTTGCATGTATTTTTCTTTCCTGCATTGAGTGTTCACTCCTCTTTTGCCTTCAAAGCCCTGCTCAGAACATATATTACAGGCACAATCATGGGCTATACACTAGAAAAGCAAAAATTAATAAATGGAAAAATGGATTTAGTAGGATGAGAGAGATAGGCCCGCAAACAGGCTGAAAACGTAAAGCTACTCCTGGCAGAGAGTGGCGCCCCTGGGAGCTCTGATCTCTCTCAGTCCAGAGAACCACATGGTCCCACAGGAAAGAGGTATTCACTTCTGTTTCGAGTGGCAGAGATGGGAGTCAGGAAAAGTGTGGCAGGATAGTAATTGTAGGACTTTTTGCCCCTGATATTTCCCTCTCTGTCTACATGTCAACAGAAATACCTTATAAGCTTTATGGCTTTTCTTATCCAAAAGTGTAAGCCCTTAGGACCAAAATCACAAGCCAGCAGTCCATGGGATGTACATAAGATAATTTATTTGACTTAAACACAATTATCATTAATTTCAAATTAGTTGTCAACATTTAAAAAAATGATAATTTTATACAAGACTTTAAATTTCCAGTTTCCCCTGAAAAATCTGGAACTTCTAGAAAGTGTAGACCTGGAGATTTCACAGCATCAGGCAGCTGGAGCTGAGTAGGGCTACACCTTTAAATAAGCCCAGTCCCCACCACTACTATCCCCTTGTCTCCTACACTGACCTGCGTCACTCTTACAGTAACGACCACATCCTGTAGGCAGCTGAGTTCTCAATATGTGCCTTAGAATAACTGAGAGAGTTTTCAGGGGAACTAACTGTGAAAAGAAGATTCTAGAGCAGGGTTTCTCGATGCTTTTTATCTCACGGCACACTCGAACCTATAGTTAAACTTCTACGACACACTTAAATTATGTTGATCAAAAATAATTTAATTGATGATCTTTGAAAATTTCCCACACCTAAGATGCTCTCCGTTCACTCACTGTTATAAAATACAGACAAATACCAGTAAGACTAGGACTCCTCACCGCATCAGAGAAAGAGGCGTTGCCTGGATGTGTGTGAACAGAAGAGCCGTCTGTGGCTCTGAGGGCAACAAGAACCCAGCCCACCTTCTCAGCAAGCCTCTGAGAGGTGGGGAGAAGCCCCAGTGACGGATGACTGGCCACGAGTCTACATTCAGGAAGCGCTGAGAACCTGACCAGAACCTCCATGCCCAAGAGTATTGCAGAATCATCATGGTGCTAGAGCTGCCACTGGAAAAAGGACACAGATGCTTGTCAGCAGCCTGGGTAACGAGGCCACATCCCCACGTGGGTGCCTTTACTCCAAAGGAGGAAAGCAACTCCAAGAAGGGTGGTGATTAGGGTCCCACTAGCCTGGTAGAACAGAGGCATAAAGACAGAATTAGCCTTAAGGTGTAGAAAAAATAATTGAGTAACAGTACTTGCTCATCTGAGTTTGTGGGTCCTTTTGAGTAAGAAGGACCAGACCTGACCCAGGCTTCAATCCCCAGAGGGTCCAGACTTGATAGAGAATCTAAAGATAACCAGTTATTCACCTGGAAGCAGGGAGGGAAGTGGCTCTGTGAACAGGGCACAGCTCTGTGTATTTAGGGGAGTACCCAAGTCCATGTGGGCTGACGCTCACAGGTCAAGATAGGGGTCTGAAAACATTAAAGGTTGGAGAGGCAGCCAAGAGCTTGATCATGGAAGATTAAAAGAGAGAAGGAAATTTATCTGAAGATATGATAAATAATTGAACAGAACTCTTGGTGTTCAGCAGGTTGAAGTAGATGGAGAAAAAGTAATGCATTCAATTATATTATATACAAGCTGACTTTGAAATATCTGAAGGACATTTAAGTGGTTATGTCTGTAGGACTATTGAATCTGAGACACAGGAGAAAACTCTGGCTTTTCCTTACATATGTGGGTATCACCAGCTGATACATGGTCCTTGCAGCTGTGAGAGTGGATAGAACCATTCCAGAAGATGTCCACTGAGAAAGAAGGACAGAAAGAACCTTGAGGAAAATCTACCTTCAACGGTGGTCACAGAAACTTGAGAAGGAAATTAAGAAGAAACTTGTAGAGAAAGAGGAGGAAAGCAGAGAAGGCATTGTATGAAAAACCTAGGGAAAAGAGATTTTTAAGAAGTGGTAAAAAATTTCAAGAAAGGTCCAATATTTTTAAAAGTGTGTATAAATCGGGTTTGATAACATGTCTTGTCTGTATGGATTTTCATGGCAAGATCAACTTCAGTGAATGGTGGAACAGACACCATCTTGCTCCAAGTTCAGGAGTGAGTAGATGGTGAAACAAAGTCCTAGGTGTAGCTAACACCAGAGAAATTTTGCTACAGAAGGTGGAAAAGAGGTGGAGGAAGTTTGGGGTCAAGGAAGGGTTTAGATGGCAGAGAAATGAGTTGAGTCTGGCCTCCATAGTTGTGGATTCTGCACAGAACCAAACAAGCATGGATCAAAAATATTCAGAGAAAACATTCCACAAATTTCCAAAAAGTAAAATCTGAATTTGTGGCACGACGGGTGCTACGGTGAATCCACACGGATGAAATGATGTATAGGTTCTGTATTAGGTATTATAAGTAATACAGGGATAATTTAGGCTATACGGGAGGATGTGGATAGATCATATGCAAACACTGTGCAGTTCATGTGAGGGACTTGAGCAGCTGGTGAGTTTGAGGGGATAGTCTTAGAACCCATGGAGATTGAGGAGTACCTACCTCTTAAAAAGAGTCAAGGAAAAAAAAAGTTTGAAGAAGAAAGAACATTTTTCTTTGATTTTATTAAATAAGCTTTTATATAGTTCATGTTTCATGCCAACCCTCTTCTAATCACTTTATTGATGTTAATGTATTTGATCTTGGTAACAACATAGTAAAATGGGTACCATTGTTATTCCAATATTCAGATAGGGTGAGTGAGCCGGGATAACCAGGCTCAGTCCTAGAAGGCAGGAAGGGATGGACTCTGGGGTATGGTGTAGGGGGGCTAAGCCCCGGTAGGAAGGAGTGCCCCTCCCAGTATAACAAGAGGCACAGAGCCGTGGGAGAAAGCAGGTTAGGATCGGAGGAGTTCTCCATCTAGTGACTCCTAATATTTCCTCTCCACAGTAAGAGAGAGCACTACTTGCTCAGATGAAGGTGGAGGCACAGGAGCATAGATTTGGAAAGAGTAGCATGTTTGGCACTGTGAACAGCAGGAGACAGCTGGTGAGAGAGACACAGAAGGCTGGATGACTACACTGAGAAAGCAGGGGAGGTTGGTACCGCGTGTTGATGATGGCCACGGTCAAGGTCACCTGCAAAGTCTGCAGGGCCAAGTGCAAAATCAAAAAGTGGGATGCCACATTTAAAAGGCAGGAGAAAAAGGACCATGAAAGACACTAAGCTATAGGACTTTTCATTTGCTTTCATAGTCTCTCTCTCACCCTGTCTTGGTGATTTCCATTTGCTATTTAGTGTCCCCCTCCCCCACAACATGGAGACACTCTCTGGCTGAGTGTGGGACCTCACAGCATTTAGGGCCCCCACCCCTGACTCAGCATGGTAGGTGACTCACCAATTCATGGGTTCCCCCTTCCACCAGCCCCAGAACCAGCCCTCCTTCCCACAGACCCACCCCAACCTCCAGCAGATGGGCGGCCACCCAGGGACTGACTCTCCAAACCAGTACTTGGTACCTGCATGGCAGGTGGGGGAAAGGCTGCAGCCCAGGCACGAGCCACATGTGCCACTGTGGTGTAGCCAGCCTGAACCAGGCCAGCCATGGCCATGCCCCACCCTAGACGCAGCTGACCTCTGGGAACACAGCAGTGGGAAGAGGGTTGGGGACTAAGGATGGTAGGGAGTGGGTGGCTCAGAACCCCTCAGGCAGGTGGGGAAGCCGGGAGGCAGTGGAGGGACGGAACTGACCCAGGCTTCCTGTCCCAGATGCAACACTGGGTTTCACACATTTTCATTGCTTTCTTATTTAACACAAATAAGTTAAGGGCATGGGGCAGAGAAAAGGGCCAGATATACTTTATCCTTGCTAATGCACCTGATTATTTCTAGAAGAATAAGGTTTCGAAAAATAGTTGCCTTTTGGGGGGAAGGACTAGGAGTTAGGGATAAGGAGTGAGAAGAAAACTTAGTTTGCATTTATGCCTTCTTGTGTTGTTTGATTTTTTTGTAACCACATGAATATATTTCTTTCCTAGTTGAAGAATCTGAAGGAAGTGAATAGCAGGTGAGAACAGAGCCCGCGACTCTCTGCAGCTCTGGGCTCCCGCTGAGCCCAGAAAGGGCCCAGAAGAGGGAAGCTGTCCAGCCAGGGGACAGGACCCTAAACTGCAGAGCAGTGTACGGAGGACTGCAGGGGAGGACACGGGCAGTAGTGAAGGACTGGCTTGCAGAAAGGAGAGACCTAGATCCTCTTCCGAGACTGGAGGACGGAGCACTCGCCTTCATGCAGTGACTGCACGGCTCCACGCAGCAGAGACCAAGGCCTTGTTCCTCTGATTTGAGGAATATTTTAACTGCTTCTTTATATTATTCTCATTCTTCTAAATTCTCTATAATTTTTTTAAAATGTTTTAAATAGTTTTCTCCCTGAATTGTGGGTGAAGTCTATTGGGAATGTGAAAGTGAAGACACGGCTCTCACCAGGCCCCAACATCACATCCAGCACTGTCAGCCCCAGGGGGCAGAGGGTGGAGGCCACAGGCCAGTGAAAGGTGCACGGTCCATCTTCACCTGCCAGGTGGGGCCCAGTCTCCACACTGTGGAGCCTGCCTCTGCTCTGGGCACTGCTGGATTGTCAGAGAATCTTCAGGAGAAAAATCAGAATAGGCTGGGAGTGTGCACTTCTGTGGGGCAGCCAGACAGGCTGCACTTTGCCTGCCATTGGGCATCACAGCAGCCCCTCAGGACAGGGGCTTTGCCATCCTGGCACTCCAACCAGGACTCCTGCTGCCTCCTCCCCACTAGAGAGTGCACCTCACCCGGCCCCGGGGCTCCTTTCACAAGATGAGCTCCCTGGAAGGAATCCCAGGCTCCACAAACAAGCAATTGGACATTTAGAAAACCATTTTTCAACAAGAACACATACACAGATACAGCAGAACCCAAACACAGTGCAGTTCCCTGCCTGACTTTAAAAAGCAGAGATTATGAAACCAGAGAGAAGAGAATTTGTGTAGACTTGGAGGCTAAATAGCTGCCACACTTCACAGAAACTTGCGTTTGGGGAACATTTTCTAGTTCAATCCTTGCGGCTTAATTTTTGTCTATTAATCAGGTGCCTTGTGATCACCTGGTCAGGGGCAGAGCAAACATCTTGCTGCCAAAAACTAAAGTTGGAAATAAACCTATGGATTCTCTTCTGGACCCTTAGGTAATAACTAGTCTGGTTTCGCTAATCTGTGCCTCAAGGACTCACCTATGAAGTTCCCATCCCACACCAACAGTGAATACTTTAAATTTACTTCACTCCATCTTAACCATAAAATCAGCTTTCATCCTCAGACAGTTTTGATAAACCTAATCCATTACCAGTTTTAAATGTGAAGAAAATTTCTTTAAATGAGACAAGCTTCTGGAACATTCTCAAATAGGTTCAGTTTACAATATACTAATAACAAAAGAATCATTCTTGAGGAGGAAACTTCTGATCCAATACTCTCGGAAGGTTCTGCCCAATTTTACAATCTCTTTGAAACATTAGAAAAGGATTGAAAAGTGAAAAGACCACTCTTGGCATCGTGTCATCCCAGACTTTCTCTGTGGAATCTTAAAACAGATATGGAAGAATTGGGGTTGTCATATTTCTCTTCGAAATTGGCAGTGAAAAATTAGTAGTTATGCGATTTAAACAAAAAATAGCTTTAGAAATTATAGGCCCTTCCGAAATTGATTGAATTTGTAGAAAAATGTGTATCTTTTTATTACCTCTGAACTCAGGGAGACTGAACTGAATGAATGGCTATATTGAACTGAGAATAGCAGTCTATTTAAACTATGTGAAATAGTGCTGATTTTCATGGCTCTTAACTAGAAATTCATTTCCCTCACTCTTAAGCCTGAATCACATTCAATTTTATTACTGTATGAAATGATTGTGACTTGAAGACTTTTATAATCTAACTTTTGCGGATGACCTATATGCTCCAAAAGAGCTAAGCTGCCTTCCCCCCAAGAGAAATGGCAGTGGGGTTAATCCAGCTTATTTTCAGGGCTGCTAACTTCTCACCCTACCCAGCTTGGCTTAATACAGGCCAGAGGTATAAGCATTATTCTTAGAACCTGTGAATGGGGGTGAGGCTAGAGAGATCATCTAGCGCAATGTCACATGTCCTTCACAGATTTCACACACTTGCAAAGGAATAATTCTTTCCCCAAATGTACAACAAAGTAAAAAAAAATAACCTCAAGACCCAGAAGTACATGACTGGATATGCAGAAAGAGCAAACATCTTCTACATTAGCACACAGTTGGAAAGAAACCGCTTGTATTCTTGTCACCTTTGAAAGGACATGTTCATAATTAATTGTTAAATTTTAAATACTGCTTTTTGAACCAAGTCAGATTGATAATTGATATATACATACTATATATATATATATATATACGCATGTACACAGCCTACACATATATACGTCTCATCATGTAAAAGAAGCACAACATAAAGGTGAGTTCACTGTAATATTTCTCCTAAAGAATAATAAATAAAAAAAAATCAGACTCCCTTCTTAGAGGATAATGTTTGATTTCAAATAATGTTTATGTTGGAATTGTTATACTAGTTTCCCGCCTTTATAGGATACAGTGGCAAATACTAGGGAATTTCTAAATGCTCAAAGTAGAATCTCAAAGCGGAGCCAGCTGATCCCCCTCCTCTGTGGAGCCGTCCTCACTTGCCTTCCGAGACGTTTTTCTCACTCAGTTGCCCCCTCCCACTGGTGCTCTTTCTCCGCGCTTTTTCCTAATCCTGCTTCATCTTTTCAACTTCTCAACACTGAAGTTTCCTAGGACTCTTTCCTAGGTCTCTTTTCATTGATTCTTATCCAAAGATCACGGCTTTGAATACTATCTGTTCACTGAGGATTCCAAATTTGTAACTTCAGAGTCACATATTCAACTACCAACTTATTTGATCTCCATTTGAATGTCTAATAAGCATCTAAAATTTACCGTACACAGAACTGATCCTCAACCCTTCTTCTAAAACCAGCCTCATCTCAGTTGTTGTCATTTTCTATCCTTCTAGACACAAGGTAAAAACCTTGGAAATATCTATAACTTCGCTCTTTCTCTTCAATCTGTCAGCAAATTTCTGTTGACTCATTTTGGCAATAAATACAGAATTCAAACAATCTCACCACATCCATCACTCCCACCCTCAACCAAGACACCATCAACTCTGCCTAGATTACTGACATCTCTTCCAGAAGGGTCTCTCTGCTTCTACCTCTCTTCTCAACACTGTGACCAAAATGACCCTTTTATTCTTACCTAGTTTTCCTAATATGTGGCCTCAAGGATATACCTGTGAAGTCCTTATCCTACTCCAACAGGGAATACTTCAATTTACTTAAGATTGCACCTCTACTTAAACCACCACCACCCCCAGTACCTTCACAGCTCCCTCCATGTAAGCCACATTCTTCATAATCGTCCATGAGGCCTCGCATGATCCCTACCTAAACAGATGTTCACACACGTGCACATGCTACACACACACACAACTTCTCTAACCTTATCTCTGACTTCTCTCTTTTCTTATTCTGCTCTTATCTAAATTGCCTCCTGGCTAAGTTTCAAACCCTTTTCACTAGCTTTTTCTTCTTCCCCTCCCCAGATAGTCACAAAACTCACTCCCACACCTTCTTTGTTTAAATTCCTTATTGGTCAGTAGGTCCTAATGACTCTATTTAAAATCTCAATTGTCTCCAACTCCCAGAACTCACTGGCCTGCTACTCTGGGTTGAGCATTTGTATTCACCTAAAACTCATATGTTGAAACCGAATCGCCAAGTGTTCTGAAGCAGAGCCTTAGGAAGGTGATTAGGTCACAATGGCAGACCCCTCATGAATGGAATTAGTACCCTTGCAATCAGTACCCCAGAGAGCTGCCTTGCCCTCTCTACCATGTGAGGACACAGAGAGCCTCATCTAGGAGACAAGAAACAGATTCCTATTTAAACACTGAATATGCTGGTACTTTGATCTTGGCCTTCCCAGCATCCAGAATTGTGAGCAATAAATTTCTGTTGTTTATAAGCCTCCCAAGCTGCGATATTTTGTTGCAGCAGCCTGAGTTGATCAGGACACCTCCTTCCTTGCCTTGCTTTCTTTTTTCTCATTTATCAGTTTCAAATGTGTTTTATAAGTTGCATATTGAGACATCTTCCAGAAACTGTTAACCTCTTCCTTGTTCAATAGAATGCAAACTTCATGAAGGCAAGAATTCTCTTTTCTCTTTACTGGTGTATCTCTAGTGTCAAGGACAGTGCCTAGCACCACTCACATGGAAACTTTACACAGCTAGTATTAAACAAAATTTTGGGAAATTTTATTAAAGTTAGATGCTTTAAAAGTATAATCTTTGATTTTTGTCACTTTATTTTAAAAACTCTTCTGTCAGCTACATGCTAGGAAAAAAGATATAAGATAAGGGCTACTTTTACTTATTTATTTATTTACTACTAAAAATAGTAAATAAATTAATTTACTTTAGTTCAATCTTATACCTTTATAGAAGCTGATGAATTGATTTTTTTTTTCTGCCCTTAGACAGAATTTCAGACATCAGCCAAACGCTTTTTCCAACTTTAAAAAGTTTCTTTCCCTTTAAACAACAACAATAACAAAAAGGAAATATAGGATCACTTGCTATAAAGCTATAATGTAATCAAAGCAGGCACAAAGATTGATATAGTTAATATGGATTTTGTTTACTTGTAAAGTGTGTTCCAGAAATCCATCTGCCAATTAGTCTAATGGAATCATTGTTATCTTATTGAGTGCATATTGAGTATTTGAGTTCAAATACTCATAAAGTATGCTGTGCTGTTATCTAAATCAATTACAAAGTATTTGGTTATTTGGCTATGACACTGACTTCTTGGTATTATGAAACTCAGGTCAGCAAGATTTTACAATCTATCTCTCCTACGTGCTTACATGCGTGTATATCCAGGCACAAACACAAATGGTCTGAGAACTTTTACCACAAAATAAAAATACTTAACTATGTATTTAGAGACAGTAAAGATCAGAAAGTAAAGTGCTCATTTAATTTCAGAATGGTAATTGGAATAATGGGACCTTTATCTAACCTTCAATCTGATGCTCAGTTCATGACTACAAAATGTGTTGTTCTTTCAAGAACAATACAAAAGACAGACAGTGTCAGTTATGCCAAAGAAAACTCAACACTGCTACCAGTATTTGTCATCTACCCATCGCTCACGAACACAGTGGTCATAAAATTGTAAAGCAGTAAAAAGTTGGGTGGCCATGGTAAGAGGAGGATTTCTGCAGAATTCCAAAGTGGGAATCCAAAGGAGGTGATGTTTTCTTCACAATCGAAGAGAATTTTTCAGGTAATGTTCAATCTACCAGTAAAAAATGCCCCTAAAAAATGAAGAAATTTACACAGGCCAAGCATTTCTGCTACAGGACACGCACAGCAATGATCCTCAGGAAACAGACATGAGTGTTACTGTTTCAGTGAGCATTACTGAAAAAGAAGTGAAGGAGGCAAATCTCATTCACCTGCATCAGAGACGAACAGACCT
Source organism: Loris lydekkerianus (assembly GCA_963574355.1). NCBI lineage: Eukaryota > Metazoa > Chordata > Mammalia > Primates > Lorisidae > Loris > Loris lydekkerianus. The sequence continues at coordinate 12,189 of CAUYPK010117874.1, forward strand.
AAGGACCAGGTCGTCAGGTAATCCACACAAATCCAGGGTGACTGTCCAGGATTAAGCTCACTAATAATTTTGAGAATATAGGTGACTTAGATGCACAGACACAGCAAAGAGACATCTGACATTCCAAGTCCAAGTCTCAGGTCCTTACTGTTTGCACAGGTTGTCTTCTCTGCTTCAGAGCAATCAGTGAGTTTTCTCTCACAGCAGGGAGCATTTCAGGTTAGGAAACACCTTTGAATTATATCCAGAGGGTTATGTCTGAGATATTTCCTAGGAAGCTGTGCCCCATAAATCTATAGATTTTAGGTTTGTTTACTATAAGCATTTCAAACCAGAGACATCTTGCTAAAACATTCTACAGATAAGGACTCTTCTCTTATAAAATTCCATCAGTCAGGCTGGTTATTTACTGACTCCCTGCCTTCTGTCCTGGCACATGCACCCCATCTCTCCATAAAGGGCGAGAAATTGATGCCAGGCTTTTTCTCCTCCTGGTGCTGATCTGTGAAGTGGCAAATGAGAAAGAGTTGTAACTATTACTATGAAAACATAGATAATAACTCCCCAGTACCTACAGTTTGAACCCTACACAAAGGTAGACAAAATATCGAACAATTCTTTTCACTTAGTAGTAAAGTTTTTTTTGTTTTTTACTTAATCTTTATTAAATCATAACTGTATACATTTATGGAGTACAATGTGATGATTTGATATGCAATGTGGAATGCTTAAATCAAACTAATTTAACATAACCATCACCTCCCTTACTTATTTTTTGTGGTAAGGCATTTATCATACACTTCTAGTTGTTTTGAAATGTATTCTTGCATTGTGCTCATTAGGTGAGGTCCTGCCAAATACCACCCCCTCCACCCGCCCTCCCTCCTCCCCTCCCCTCTCCTTCCTTTTCCCTCTTTCCTTCTGGACTAAGAAACTTTCCAAAGCTAACAAACACAAATTTGAAACTGCATGACAGATCACAAAACGTCCCCAAAGACAACCAAATCCACGGTCTTGATACAACAAACACAGAGCTAACACCCTCAGCACTAAATGTTATTTGTCATGGCCATCGATAAAATTACACTTGAACGTGTCAAATTGTATCTGTGATATGAGTTCTATTCTTCTCAAGAAGTCTCATCGTTGTCAATATGGTTCAATTTAACGACTCCCTTCTGGAATTGTTAAGGTGAACACTTGCAGTGTCCAGATTATGCTACCCAAACTAGATTTTAAAAAATTATGCCACGTTGCTGCTGGAGTGTGATGCGTATCGTAAACTCTCATTATTTTCTGTAAAGTTCTCTCAGGTACCATAAAGAGCAAATTAATCACACAAAGCCTTTGTCCTCAAGGAAATTACACCTTAAAAGAATCAATAAACTGGGAAATCAGCAAAACGATGGCTTCAACCCAGCTGAACTGACAGATGTCATTAAAACAAATGGTTATAACACAGACAGATGTGCTCTCCGTGAAAATGGGGACCTAAAGCCTGGCTCTGCCACTATATGCTGGACCCTAACATGACTCTGCCACTATCTGCTGGACCCCAACCCGCCTCTACCTCTTTCTGGGTCTCAGTTTCATCATCCATGAAATCAACAAAATTTGGATTACGTGATGCAAAGGTCCATTCCAGGTCTAAACTCACAGAGGAAATACCTAAATTAAAAAGAGGAAAAAAATTAGCATTCATGATGTTGGCATTATAGAATGTGTCATTAAGTCCCCAGAACTGAGCACTACACAACATATATTTTGTTTGAAAAATAGCATTTTCTTTTGCTTCTTAAAAATCATATACATGGACTTGAAGTGCCTTGGCTTTGGTGCTTTTATGAATGTAACACAACTGTGGCTCATACGTAGGTCCCCAGCTATTAGAAGGCCCTGAGCCCTGGTCTTACCTTTGTGCTCAAAGGGAAAGTAAAATATTCTAATATAAATAAAATATTCTAATAAGCCTGATACCATTAGTTAGATAAATACAACAACAACAACAAAAAAAAGCTTATTTGGAAGAAAAGAAAATACCATTTCAAGTCCTAAAAGGGACGGTTGAAAATCTCAGGGAATACATCCATGTGTTCTGGTGACAGTACTCCCATAAGAAGCTGAACTAATTTTGGAGACATCTGCAGGCTCACTGTTAGTGCACCCCCCTTGCATAGCACAGTGAAGACCAGGGGTCTGTGTGCTCTAACCATGGGAGTGAAGACCAGGGGTCTGTGTGCTCTAACCATGGGAGGCATCTTCCCAGCCCTGACCAGAGGGAAAAGGTATTACTGCACTGCTAAGATGCTAACCTTGACACCGCCAAAGCCTCAACTAACTGCAGAAGTTATGTAATTTTTTTTTCCTTGACTCTAAAAATAAAGAGCAAAAAAAATGGATTGAGTCTTTTTTTTTTTTTTTTCTAAACACCTTATAACGGCAGAAACATTTGAATTTCTTAACTGGTGCACAAGAGAGCAATTGAGATGGGTAGAGATTTAAATTCAATTCTTTTCTTCTATTGTCTGAGACTACAGCATCAACAACTGGCAATTGAGAGAAGAAATACATCATTATGCTTATTTATAGCATTAACTACTTTACATTCATCCACACAAGTGAAACTGTAAAAAAAAAATTATAAAGGGAGTGTGTGGTTCTTTCATTAGCTTGTCTGTAATCCTGGATTGGTCCATAAATTAATGTGTATAAGAGGATGGGGGGGAAAAGGGATTCAAAGCTCTGCCATTCTAATTACAGCTCTTTAAATATCAAAAGACACAAAGAAAGATTCCTTTTGAAAAGCCTACTGACTCTCTTGGCAAGACACTATTAATTACTTGCATAAATCTGCAGTTTGTACACCCAGAGCTATGGGTGACATTATTACATTATCCAAGCTTTTAACAGTCAGCATTGGTCTCAGCATGTGTTTCTTTAAACTCTTGTTTACCAAGCGATCTCTCTGTAAACTTTAGCTTCTGCTCAGAGAGGATGAGCCAAGCTCTGAGACAACAGGTAGCTTTGAGCCTCTCACACGGTCTACAGCTCACACAATTCAATGAGAGAAATTGTATCATGCGAATTATTAAATTAGGCTGGAGATTGCTATGAGCTTTAATAATATCGCAATCTTATTTAAAAACAAGACATACAGCTTTCATAAACAAATTGTTTATAAACAAACCACATTGGCAAATGCAAGATGCAAAGTGGGCCTCCACTCCAAATTAATAAGTAAAGCCCCAGAGAAATGACATCTAACTTAGGAAACATTTGCCTCCAAATGTCCAACTTGTATATGTACACGCAATCTACATTTCTCTTTTGAACACCATTGCATTGGAAAGATAATAGAATTAAAATCTGGCTCTTGGCTCTATATTTTTGTAATAAATACAGACTCTAGGGAACATTCTCCAAGCTGCTTTGGAGGAGAGAGGGGAAGTGTATGGCTTGATAAAATGAAAACCTAAATTCAAAGCAGCAAATGTGTCCCTTGCTGTGCCCAAGTGCCAATTTTCAGCTTTAATCATGCACAAGAACCTTTTGCAATTTTTTTTAAAAGGAACATGGATTTATGGCCAAGCTGGTTTGGTTTATATCATTGATTGGGGGAGAAAGAAGCAAGCAAGGCAAGCTATAAGTCAAAACCTAAACTGTCCCAGGAGCCTTCCACCAAGGATCTTTCTCATGGTCCACTCAATACAAAGCCAAATACAACATGACCTCAGGCTGGATTCTCATGATGACTCTGAGTGCTGAAGACTCAAAGGTTGATCCTAGAGGTAACTTCACTTACACAGCCATTACACTTGTCATGACACCTCTTAATAATCTGGTTCCTGGCTCGGCACCTGTAGCTCAGTAGGGCACCGGCCACATACACTGAAGGTGATGGGTTTGAGCCCAGCCTGGACCTACTAAACAACAATGACAACTGCAACCAAATTAAAATACCCAGTCATTGTGGCCAGCACCTGTAGCCCCAGCTACTCAGGAGGCTGAGGCAAGAGAATCACTTAAGGCCATGAGTTTGAGGCTGCTGTGACAGCATAGCACTCTATCGAGGGTGACATAGTGAGACTCTGTCTCAAAAATAAATAAATAAATAAATAAATAAATAAATAAATAAAAATAATCTGGTTCCTGCCAGTCATTGTATTCCTAATTAGTCAGCAAACCAAGTAATTACTTGGCCAATAGCCAACTTCTATTGATCTCACAAAGCAGGATTATGCAGCAGGGCGGAGAGCTCCCTTATATCTTCTCAACCTTTGTGCTTCTAATCGCACAGATGAGCACGGGAATGTTTTAAAGTTTAGAGGTGTGTAGGAAAGTCAAGTGTGTACAGGTATACATGTCAGTAGATAAATGCAGGTGAATATGAGATTTCATCTCATAATAAAGATGATGAGATGAAAATGAGAGTCATTTTAAACAGATGTCTGTATGGCTGGTAAGAGCTTCTGGGAGTATCCCAATGCCTCCTAGAGAAAGATTGCAAAACATCCCAGCTGCGAGATATTTTGCAAACATTCTAAAACAAGTCCTTTCTTTGATTGTTGAGGAAATAGATAAGAAAGATACATGGTTTGCTCAAATTTTTGCAAATAATTAATGGTAGAGTGAAGATTCAAATTCAGATCCCCTCTGACACACACAAGGTCCCACTCTGTTGCCCAGGAGTGCAGTGGCGTAATCACAGCTCAGTGAGACCTCCAGCTCCTAGGGGAAAGCCATCCTTTCAGCCTCCCAAGTAGCTGGGACTGCAGGCATATGCCACCATGCCTGGCTTAACTTTTAAAAAAAATTTTGTGGAGAAAGGTGTTGCTATGTTGCCCAGCTGGTCTTGAAACCCTGCCCTCAAGTGTTCCTCCCATTTCAGCCTCCCAAAGTGCGGTGATTACAGGCATGAGTCACCATAGCAAGCCTCAGCTTTGTCTCTCACTCAAGGATTCTTTTGCTGGTGTTCCGGGAGTATAAATAGATCCTTAAATGTAGCAACTGTTTCTTGCCATGGTAGCCATAACCTAGGTAGGCAAATCAAAGGAGAAGGAGGAGGAGGAGGAGGAGGAGGAGGAGGAGGAGGAAGAGGAGGAGGAGGAGGGAGGAGGAGGAGGAGGGAGGAGGAGGAGGGAGGAGGAGGAGGGAGGAGGGCGGAGGAGGGCGGTGGAGGGATGAAGATGAGTTGTAGGGAGGATTAGTAGGGAGGGTGAGTAGGAGGGCGGTGAAGAAATCAATAAACAAATGTATAACTATACAAATTGGCAGCTATGTTATATC
>CAUYPK010117875.1:0-12635 GCA_963574355.1 Loris lydekkerianus
CCAAAAAAACCCAACCTGCGCACAAATTTTGTGCCGAAAAAACTCGGCTTATACTCGAGTATATATGGTAATTGTCTCTTATTTAGCATTACAGTTCACTGCTGAGCAAAAACTTAATACACGTATTAATTACTATATTTATCTTCATAATTATTGAGGTGGAGGGACAAATATTATAATCCTAGTTTAGAGATGAAGAAGATATGTTCAAGAATTTAAGAGAATTGATCAATTTCATTACTAAATGTTTTTCCAACCCCTGGATCCATCCTCTTTTCCCTGTGACTTTTAGTTCTTCTCACAAAGAAGATTGGACTTTGATTTGGACTTTGACTTTGTGACTTACATTGGCCAAGGGAAGAAGAGGAAAGCAAAGTTGTCGATTCTGAGTTTCAGTCTCAAGAGGACTTATATGCTTACATTTACACTGCAGACCCTCCACCCGCGACATGAGGTAGACATGTCCAGCTCAGCCTCTGGGTCCCCAGAGAAGGATGAGAGGGTGCAGAGCCACCCTGGCTAAACCCACCCTAGGTCAGCTGGCCAGACCTGTGAGGTTAAGAAATGGTTGGTGTGTTAAGCCACTGACTTCTGTCTTGGTTTGTAATACTACCTGTCACAGTGCCCCAAATCACACAGCTAGTTAGGAACAGAGGCAGAAATGTAGTCATTCTTTTCAACTCCAAAACCACTGGCATTGTATGATGCCAGATTTCTTCCTACACACTTTTGAGTCGTGAGGCTAAAAAGCTTTCTTTCAGTAAGCTGTGCCTTACCTGTCAACTTATCTCTCATTATTCCCAGACATGCACCTCTGCTACAGGGAGGCCGGTGTCCTTCCTGACAATCACTCATACACATCATCCTTCTCTTCCCATACACTCTGTCCTGGCAGAACAGGACAGGAAGCCCTGTTCTTCCTCCTCCCAGCTCAGCCAAATATTCTGCTTGTTTACAGCTCACTTCTAAACCATCCATTTATGATACTCCCCTACTCACCAATTCTTTGCTTACCTGGCGTGTGACATTCCTACATGGCCTCATCTCATGCAGTCAAACCCTTAACTTCTTGTCCACAAGATCCACACACAGGAACCAAGCCCTCTTCTTCTGAGGTGTACCTATAAATAAACAGATGAGTGAATTACGTAAATAAATAGCGTGACCTATACCACTAAGAAGGCTAAACTAGCACACTCCTTTTTTACTTCTTGTACGTGTACAATTGTTTCACATCTCCAGACTGCTAAAAAGCCAAATACAAGGATTCTGTGACATTACCTTGATGTCTTGTTGTTTGACATAGTACTAGAAAAGAAATAAGTGTACCTTACCCAGAGAGAAGATGCTTCCACTCTCCACCAGGTGTCTCCTCAGGTTCAGCCATTGCCAGCAACCCCATGAAACAGGCTGACAAGAGCTCTGACAAGTGTGCAGCACACACAGGGGGAGCCCACCTCCCGTAAAGACTGCCAGGCTGCTACAAGCCAGAGCAAAGCAGACCAAATCTCATCTTCAAAAAGTCACCTTTCCTGCATGCAGCGTGGGAACACAGATACTTAAAAGAACACACCTTTTGAAACAGACCTCACAGATCATTACTTATCAAAGATTACCAGTTCTTTTAAAATTTAATTAGTACCTTCAGGGAACAACTTAATTTCCATGCATTTTACATCCATTACCTCTGGTATACAGGTGGTTTATTATCCTATTTTGGTATTTTTTCAAATATGTCTTTTTTGGAACTTTTGCATTCGAAAGGAAATGGAATCAGCTATAATAACATAGCCTTCACTCTCCTGTTCTTCCCATCCTCCTCAGAAATTGCTGTACTTGGAATTGTGGACATATAGAAGACTTGCCAGTAACTCACATCCTGAAGGGTTGTTATCACCAGCAGCGGATGCTGCGGGGCCAGGTCAGGAGAGCCACACAGTCAGTGCAGGGGAGGAAGGGGAGCCTGCCAGTGTCTGCACAAAAAGGGCAGCAGTTCCCACTGCAGAGCTGGGTGAGAGCGAGACCTCCCGACTAGGAGCTTCTCTTTCACACAGAGCATGTGGGCCTGGTGTTATTTCTTTCTATTTCTCTTAAACTTTGCCCTGCATATTAATTTTAACACAGATCCCTCAGATGTGTGTGTGGGGGGGGGCGGGGGGGTTGGAGAGAGCTGTACACGCCTATGTGTTTAAGCACCATCAGTGAAGGAATCTAAGTCTGCTCGGTCCTGAGTTCTACATCCTCTAGGTACAGCCTGGCTTGATGGGAGAAAGGCAGGAAACATTGCTGGCCCCCTTGCTAATCCCCATTCCCGCAGAAACTCACGGCACCTAATGATCTCACACATCGATATCCTACCTGTGACCTAATCAGGCAGGTCCTGAGAGGACGGGGAACAGGCGTAGTGGACACATGATGTCATGGGGTGAATTGTTCCCTCTCTCCCACCCGTAATAAGAGGATACATTGAAATCCTCAGTCTGGTATCTCACAACGTGAACTTATTTCAGAACAGATTATCTTAATACAAAGATAATCAAGTTAAAATGAGGTCATTAAAGTGGGCCTTAATGCAATGTGACTGGTGCATTTTAAAAGAGAAAATGTGGACACAGAGATGTTTGTGCAGGAAGAATATTGTGTAAAATGAAGGCAGAGATCAGAGAGCACAAGCCAAGGAAGGCCCCAGATAGAAACCCCCAGAGTTGACGAGAGCTTAGGCAGTGACAGGAACAGTGGGGATGATGGGAAGCGGCTGTGAACATGGACGAAATTTCCCTCACTTGCCAACACTCACCTGCTTTGTGACCAGCTTCTCACAGGCCACAGACAGGCGCTCCTGGTTCTGGGGTGGGGGCTGTACCTCTTGAGCTCCACTGCCAAGATCTGTCTTGGATGTCTCCTGGTCCTGCCATCCACATTTTTATTCTGTAAGATATGAAATCAAACAGTGGCGTTAAAATACAGTAAGAAGCTGACTACTTGTGGCTCTGGTTTTGAAACTTCAGAGAAGTATAAGCATGAAAGGGACGTGTGCAAAGAACTCAGTGTGCTCAAAGGCACCTAGAAAAAAAATAGCCGTTATCAATCAACCAGCTCTGCTTTCGAGCCAGGACTTAGTGCACACAGCTCTACTCAGGTTTCAGTCCAGACCAATTTAACTCAGTATCTACTCAGTACCCGACCCCCATGCACAAACATTTTAGGGTTTTTGCAATAATGCTCTCTTTTTTTTCTTTGCTATTTTTCCTTCACTTGCTTTCAAGAAAAAGAGTAATGCCAGGTTGGCTCCCCAGTTAGATCTCTTTCCTAACAACAATAACAACAAAAAGCCTTGCAAATAATGGAAGAACCAAAGATTTTCTCTGATGAATGTATTGGTGTCTTTTTTCCCCTAGGCATAGAAATTGGGGCCTGATAATCACTTTTGATATATGGGAGTTTGGGGTTCCAGAGAGCTGCACCCCAGCCAAGTGATAGATACCTTTGGCTATAGTGTTTTCCAAAGAGTCATGTGACTACACCAGTAGCAAGCAGCTAGAAACTGAGCCCCAATCAAAAGAGTGTAGAGCCGGGCGCAGGGGCTCATGCCTGCAATTCCAGTACTTGGGAGGCCAAGGCAGGCGGATTGCCTGAACTCACAGATTGAAGACCAGCCTGAGCCAGAGAGAGACCTAGTCTCTAAAAATAGCCAGGCATTGTGGTTGGCACCTATCGTCCCAGCTACTCAGGAGGCTGAGGCAAGAGGGTCACTTACCCCTAAGAGTTTGAGGTTGTTGTGAGCTATGATGCCACGGCACTCTACCAAGGGTGACAAAGTGTGACCCTGTCTCCAAAAAAAAAAAAAAAAAGAGAGAGTGTGTGTAGATCCTGTGTCAGGAGTCCTCTTAGCCCCATTTCATTTCCAGCAACGGGCAGGATGCCTGGGCCTCCATGACACCTCATCAGCTTCCTGAGTGAATAGCAGGGGGAGTGCAAATGACTCGAATCGGGAAATATAAACAATAAAATAAATTAAATAATAGACATTGGGCTCATTTGAACATTGAGACTCTGCTCTCAGAATCTATTTTTTACATTTATTTCAGATTAATATGAGGGTACGTATGATTAGTTACATTGTTTGCGTTTATCAGGTGAAGTCCAAGTTGTAGTTGTGACTCTCTCCCAGAACGTGGGCCATTTACATGTACATTGTACCCCTTAGGTGGGAACTGACCAAACCCCTTCTTAAATTTCATTGATTTTTTTCTCTCATGAGAACACATTGCTGTTGATTTATACATTTTAACTTAGTGGTGAGTACATGGGATGCCTGATTTTCCATTCCTGTGATACTTAGGAGTGTTCTCCAAATTCATCCAAGTTGGAACAAAAGACACAAACTCTCCATCTTTTTTATAGTTGAATAGTGGACATGGTGGACAGATAACCACAGTTCATTAATCTATTCATGGATTGATGGGCACTGGGTTGTTTCCACGTCTTTATGATAGTGAATTGGGCCACTGTAAACATTTGAGGGAAAATGTCCTCAGGATGCAATGACATTATTTCTTTGGGGTAGATACCTAGTAATGGGATTTCAGTATCAAATAGGAGGTCTACTTTTAGTTCTTTGAGGACTCTCTGTACTTCCTTCCATAAAGGCTAGTTTGCAGTCTTACCAGCTGTGTGGGAATGTTCCCTTCTCTCCACACCCACGCCACCATCTGTTGCTTTGAGTCCACTGTTATACTACATTCTCACTCAGAAGTCAGAGTGAAATGGTTAAATTATCACATCGCACATCCTCAATTTTTTAAGACTTGATTCTATTTGTGGTATGTTGGGAAAGAGGGGCATATTTGAGAATGCCTTAGTCTTATTATGCCCAGTAAGGAAGCCTTTCTTTAAAAAGCAGTCTTATAAAGACTGGCATGTCCCCGTTCCTCTATTCCTCCCCACACATCTCCCCCAAAACTGAAGTCAGAGGGTTCTCACACCACTACAGTACAACTCAGGACGGAGCTGGGCCAAGCCCTGAGAAGAATGCATTCTATGGAGGGAAAGAGGTCCTCCCCGGGACAGTTCCAGGGAGACTGTGCAGAACTCACCACTCGGCTCCGCCTGGGTCTGTGTAGCAGCTGCTAGGAATCTGATGAGCGTGACTTACCAGCAGCCACAGACAGAGACAGATCCTCTGCACATGGCCCAAAAGCCTCATACAAGGAAACAATTATTCCAGTGCAGGCAGGCTTGGGACACAGAGAAAGATCAGCCCAAAGTCCAAGACAAGGGCCATTAAGACTCAGAGCCCTTAAATGGCTCACAGCATGAAACTACTCCCCACTCTGAGGGGGGTTTCCGTGTAACTCCCTAGTAGGACAACACTTGATGCTGACACTGAAACCACAAGCCTGCCACTCTCAGTTGTAAGTCCATGTTTATTCTTTAGTTTTCTTTACAGTTAACAGTTCCCCCACAGTCTAGACCTGCTCATTCTCAGGTAATTCCTGCATGCTTATTATGATATCTCAAATAAAAGATCCTTCTCAATTATTAGAAAGGTTTCTCTTTCTGGTGTCTACCAATTGGCAGCTGCAGTCAGGATCCCGGTTTCTCGGTAAGTGAGACAGATGAAAGGAAATCACCACACCTCTTGGAGAATGCTGGCTTAATAAAGGCGTGCTTCCTGATATGCTACCTCACAAATTCTGAAGCTGACTGTACCTTAATGGCTATTTGGATGCCAGCAATGCAAAATGCCAAACAAAGCAGCATCTCCTGATGGAAACAAATCCTGGTCTTGGCGTTCTCGGTAACAGAACCAGCCACACAGTCAATGGTGAGTACAAGTCACTCTCTTTCAAGTTGTGACACATACCAAATACATACCGTTTAGTCATTCGTCCCTGGGAAAATGACTGCCGCTGGCTCCCTGCTGACAAAGCTGATCGCTAATTCATTTGCCTCCTTTAACAATAAAAAACATTTTCCATAAACTGAAGTGAATTTGCTACATTATAACTCAATCACCAACTAGGAGGATTGTCTTTCTGCATCAGTTGAAAAACACTTAAATTTTTCTCACTTTCTTTGCAATGTAAGAACCTGTGTGCTTTGGTAGTTTCACTTGTAATCCTGAAAAAGTGGTTCCTCTCATTTTTGAAATTTAGTGTGTTCTACACACTTAATTTAAATAGACCTCAAACCTTCCCCTGTATCTTTATAAAGTTCACATAAATTACATAGACCCTCAGAAGGTACTAACTCTGGAAATTATTAAGTTTGTCCAAGTGAATAAATAAGAGATAGAATTGGGAACAAATTGGAAATTAAACTGACCTCCAGGCTTTCTGGAAACACTCCCTTTTATTTATTTATTTTTCTTTTCTTATTTGTTAGCACTCACAAGCTAGATGGGAGACAGTTCAACTGAGGCTAGATTACAAAATAACCTCCTTTGTTTGTAAATGGCTAGAAGGCTAACAGAGCAATTTATTTTTAAACACAATGCTATCACGACTATCATTTAATTTTCTGGATAAAAATAGGTTGTTATATAATTGAATATCAGTTATTGAAAGATTGTTTTGAAGACTACAAATAGTTAAATCTGTTACACTACTTGTAAAAACAAAAGGAAGGAAGGAAGGAAGGAAGGAAGGAAGGAAGGAAGGAAGGAAGGAAGGAAGGAAGGAAAGAAAGAAAAGAAAGAGAAGAGAATACGTGACAACACAGAAGAGTTTGTGGTGCTCTAAGGCAGGGTGGCCTCCATTCAATCTGATTTAATTCAAGTGTCACAGAGCATTCCCTGGGGTCTTCAGGATCATTCTGTTGAGGTTCATGTCCCCAGAAATAACTCTGGTATGGGCTAAAAGAGTAATCCCTAAACTTTGTTATACACTAGAATCGCCTGAGGATATTTTAATCCCAAGTCTGGGTCAGGCTGCATCTTAATTAAATCAGAATGTCTGGGGATGGAAACCAGACTTCAGCATTTTTTAAAGATCCTCAGGTGATTCCAATGTGTAGTAAAGTTTGAGAACCACTGGGTTAGAGAAAAATGAAGGCTACAAGATCATCACAATGTCACTCACTGGTGAGACAAACAGCATTCAGGTTTTGACAGGGTAAGTGCAGGTACAAGTCCCCAGTTCCTTATCTGATGTCCTCAGAAATGAGTGTGTTTCACTCTTTGGCTTTCTGGGATTTTGGATATTGCCCAGCACATGTGCTGATAGAACTCCCTGGCCGGGGGAAGCATGGCTTTAGGGATTTCATCCTTGTGGATGATGGAAGAGGACTCTCTGTGAGCACAAGTGTCCACAGTCCAAAGAAGAAGCCAAAGCAACACTCTACTCACAGCGATCGACAGTGGTGGCCCCTATAAGGCTGACAAGGATGGGGGTGAGTAGAGACCCCACCCTCTCAGCACAGCCCAGATCTGAGTCTGAATTTTCTTCATGTATGTTTATACACATACACAAACATACATATCTACGTGCCAACCTGTTGGGACCTATAGCTTAAGGAATTAAGAGTAATTAACAGATGGGTCACAGTGCCTCAAGCCGGTAATCCTAGTACTCTGGGAGGCCAAGACAGGAAGATCATTTAAGCTCAGGAGTCTGAGGCCAGCCTGAGTAAGACCAAGACCCCATCTCTACTAAAAATAAAAAAATTAGCTGGGAGTTGTAGTGTGCACTTATAGTCCTAGCTACTTAGGAGGCTCAGGTAGAAGGATCACTTGAACCCAGGAGTATATGGTTGCTACGTTGTGAGCTAGGCTAAGGCCATATCACATTAGCCTGGGGCAACAGAGTGAAACTCTGTCTCAAAAAAACAAAACAAACAAACAAAAAAATAAAATGAGAGAGTAACTAATAGTCACAGATTCCATGGCATGCACTTACTAATGCTGTCAAACACAAAATATGTGGTCCTTGGTACCACCCTACCCTTTAGTATCTGTTAAACCAGTTATGGTGCAGCAGCTTGCAGTTCTAGCAGCCAATCTCATCACATCTGAAATAGAGCATGCTGAGTCAGTTATTGGATTTCTGTCCTCTGGCAGAGCTCCTCACTAATGTTAATCAGATGAGGAGGAAACTCATGGATTTTTACTAGAGAAAGATGTGCGTAGTCAATGAGAACAGGACAAACCAAAGATTGAAGCTTTTAATCTAGAGGCATTAAGAAAATACAGCTCTGTAGGATGAGGTGGAAGAGCCAGGCTGGCTGTGCAGCCTTGGTGCTACCCAGCTGGTGGATAGCTGCCCCCCTCCCTCCCAACTGGGCTCTTCGGGAATCAGGTAGGATCGCTCAAAGATAAGAGCATGAAGTTAGAGAAGAATCATCCGTGCAGACTAAGTTCCAAGACTTCCTACAGGAACTCAGTGAAAAACTGTCAGCTTCACCTGATGCTCTAAGTCAGCAGTTCTCAGCCTGTGGGTCGCAACCCACAGGAACTGTATTAAAGGGCCATGGCATTAGAAAGGTTGAGAACCACTGCTCTAAGTGCTTCCTCCACTCACTTACCCACAGGCACGAAACCCAAGGATGGGGGTAAAGCAAGCTCCCGTTTCTAGCAGTATTCCCAAAGACAAGCACAGGCTTTATCACAGTAGGAGAACCTGTGAGGATAAGAACTGCCGATGCGGTGGAAAACTGTGGGCGGTCTTCACAACTGCTCTGTCTTACTTGTTGCTATGCACCTGCTTCTAATTTACCAAAACACTCAGCACAAATGCCGTTGTTACTCTGAAGTCCTCTTTCCCACCTCTTCAGTCAGGAAAGAGCCCAGCTGACGGAACAAAATGAGCCTATGGTATTTGAATTCCCCCAGCTACCTCCTCACTCCTAGAAATTGATGAGCATCCACTCCCGCTGTCCTGTAATCTTGGTTTTAGTTCCTAATCTAATTTCCAACATATTCTCCCGGCAGCTCAGGGACCTCCCTCCGGCACTATCTACCCCTCCACTCCCATAGATCTCTCCTTAATCTATAAACAAGCCCAATTTTTCCCATCTTGAAAACAACCTTACGTTTGCCATAGCTTCACCTTCCGTTGCTTTTGTGGCTCAGCTTCCTAACAGGGGTGAATGAAAGGTGAGGACATGGAGACAGTTCACTTGGCTTCACTTCCCACTTTTTTTTTGCACTAAAATTGCTCTCGCCAGGGTCAATTATCCCAGCAGCTAAATTCAATGGACATCTTTCAGTCATCTGATACCTCACCTGTCTGAAACACTTTTCACTCTGCATGAACTAGAATTCGTCTTCCATGACATGACTCTCTCCAAGGTTTTCTTGTGTCTGTAAGTCCTTCCTTTTTTGTTTTCTTCTTGGGGTCTTCATCTTCAGTCTTCTGATTCAGTTATCACGATCCCATGGTTCTGTCAATGATTTCCGTTAACATGTTTAATATCATCCAATTTCATCCTCTTCTCTCCAGCACTGTTGACATTAACTTAATTTAGAACTTCTATTTCTGACTTCAGCAATAGCCTCCTAATTACTACTCCCATCTTTCTAGTCTCACTGCCCTTGGTGAGTACCTTTTGATGGTAAATCTATGGCACATCATCTGCATTTCTCCACTGCTGTGGTCTTGGCAGCCACAGTTATTCTTAATGATATGGAAAAATCTTACTTCTCTTGGAAACTGAATTTTCCCCTGACTTCTATTTCCATCAAATCCTCACATCTCCCAGATACTGAAAAGTGAAGTCAAATGTATATGGATCTTTTTGGTTCTTATTTTTGAGAGGCGGAGAGTGAAGCAATGACAGCAGACAGGTCTTGGAGATGCTGTCCTAGAACAGTAGCTAACATAATTATGGCCTTTTCTCACTGCAGCCTGGATATACCCTCAGAATCCTTCTCAACACAGTGTCAAGTGATGTGGTTCAAATACTAGTTAAAAGTATTTTTCACATTTGCTTTGAATATTCTCCACTCTACTTCAATGTGGTTCTTTTGAAACAAACAAACAAACCAAAAAAAAAAAAGTCTTCAATACATACAAATGCATACATCACTCCAGATTTGGCTTTTACTATCTGATTGATTGTCTAGTAAGCCCCTTGTGATTTGCACCTCTCTTTTTGTGTGTTTGCTTTTGTCTTGTTTTTCCAGCGATGGTTGGAGGGGCTGAGTTAGGTTTGAGTGTAAAGCAGATGGTGGTTGGAACTGAGTGAAGCATGAGGCTGTGGTCCTGCACTTGGGCAGGTGCATTATGCAGAATTGAACTTTGCGAGAGCTGAATGTCCCCAGTGTGAGTATTAAAGACTAATTTAGCAACCGTTTATATTTTTTTATTTTACCTATTTCTCATTTATTCAAGTACTTTGCTTATCAAAATGTCTTAGAGTTTTCTGCTTCCCTCAGCTTATCGAAAGTTAGTACCAGAATCAGCACAACAATGACTAGCATCACATGTAGAATTCTGGAAACCAAGGTCTTTCTAACATTTTGGGAAATTAAAGAGGTAATAGAAATTCTCACTGCTGCTGGAGTAATGTTTGGTGATCCCAGTACTGGAATCTTCTGTGCACTTGGTGAGTGCCATATCTTTTTGTAGATAATATCTCTTTTAGTGTGAACTATTTTGAGTGGTAGTAGGTTTTGAACTTTTCATTTGAGGTCTTGGAAATGGTTGTAAAGTATAGAGTTAAGAGGGAGAAGTTTTCAAGGCCAGAGAGCACAGAGTCTAATTTAAACCATGGTCTGGTTCCATGCCACTGGACTTCATCAAACAGTCTTTAATTGAAGTGTTGGCTAATAGCAAGATGGTTGACTGGATTTAGGCCTTTCATATGTGCTTTATGGGAACTTATTCTAGTTTTCCAAATTTCTTAGTTTTCAGCAATATCCTAGCTGCATGCATATGTGATAATAACAACAACAACCCAGTTAGATACTTCAGTGTTTCTTCTATTTTATTTTCTTAGAAAAAAAAAATACATTTTAATCTTTTTTTTTTTTTTTTTTTTTGACACAGGTATTGGTAGATAAAAAAGGGATGACACCCACACTTTAATCTCAGAAGCTATCTTAAGAAATCTAATACCTTAGTTCATGGAAGAATAAAGCAGACCCAGAGATGAGGATTTAAGTGCAAGATGATTACATGGGCTGTGGTCCCTGGAAATAGTGATAGTGAAGCGGGAAAGTAGACAGGCAAGGCATGGCTAGAAGAAGCCGAGAACACATATATTACAAAGCACGTGTCTGATGCGTGACTGCACTTCTATCCTGGCAGGTTCTCCACACCTGGCTCTATGTCATCCCACCCCAGGGGGGAGGCAGCTGGGGCATTTTGCACCAATTCCCAGTCTGTCACTGGCTGAGAGTGCTTCTCGGGTTTTCCTTCTCCAGAACTGCTACAGGCAGAGTGGAATCTTATGACCAGATAAAGGCCTCGGGCTAAAAGGCAATGACCCTGAAAGGTAGAAATTGGCACTGACATGGTAGGTCCAAAGAGCATATGGGTCTGGCTTTTATTGCCTTATATCCATCCACCCATGGTGACCATTCATTCAGTCAGGAATGACTTGAATCCCTTAGATACTGAGTTTTGCAGGGAGAATGGTGAAATTCCCTTGTAGAAAACATATCCCCACAGAATGTCCAGTAATATCAATAGCAATTCTATCGTCGTCAACTTTTAGGCAACACACAGGTGGTTTCAGTCTGTAGACAAATTATCTGGAAAGCACCTTAATCTTACCCAGTACCCACAAGCAGAAGCAGCATTCATTTAACAGCCTTGAAAATTCATCAGAGAAATGTAATAATTGCAGGGTCTTGTGATTCATGTTGGTGAATATAGAATAAGTGCTTCATATGTTTTTGTGGTATGAATTATTTTTGTCATCATTATGACTATTATTAAGACCCTGTTCCTTGCAACTTCTAGTTTAGAGTGCATGAGCCCCCCTCCCCAGGCCAGTCTGTGATTGCTTTATCTGGATTTACCTGCAGATTTGCTCAGGAATTTGCATCTTTGACTCTGCTGATAGTGTTAAGGAGATTTATAGGAGCCTGATAAGCAGCACTTATATCACAACAGGCTCTTTCCATTTCTGCCATGCTGTGATGAAATTTCTTGGCCAGAGCCTTTTCTAAGGCCATTTTTTATGTCAAATTGCAGTCAGTCTGGTGGTGGTGTTGAAGACTATTATGAATGTCACAGAGCAAGCAAGACAATCCATTAGCCAAGAATTCCTGTGAAAATAGTATACAGGGAGGGGTTTTGGCTCATCAGTCCAAGCAGGAAATCCCCTATGAAGTTTCTGATTTAAATTTAACCCATACCAGACAAAATTATTATTACATGCTTATCACTTTCTTTTTTTTTTTTAAATAAAAGTTTGTTTTATTGAGTTTCACTTTTTTTCCATTTTTAAATTAATATTAAATCATAGCTGTGTACATTAATGTGATCATGGGGCACCATACACTGGTTTTATAAACAGTTTGACACATTTTTATCACACTGGTTAACATAGCCTTCCTGGCATTTTCTTAGTTATTGTGTTAAGACAATTATACTCTACATTTACTAAGTTTCACATGTACCCTTGTAAGATGCACTTGCACAATTTCAATAAGACAATTTCTGGGTCTTATTTCGTCTCATTCATGT
>CAUYPK010117876.1:0-53503 GCA_963574355.1 Loris lydekkerianus
GTGGTACATGTATACCATGGAATATTATGCAGCCTTAAAGAAAGATGGAGACTTTACCTCTTTCGTGTTTACATGAATGGAGCTGGAACATATTCTTCTTAGCAAAGTATCTCAGGAATGGAAGAAAAAGTATCCAATGTAATTTATAGCTTTCACATGAAGGCTATAACCCAACTATAGCACAACAATATGGGGAAAGGTCCAAGATTTGGGAAGGGAGGGGGGAGGTTAGGGGGGAGGAAGGGCAATGGGTGGGGCCACACCTATGGTGCATCTTAGAATGGGTACAGGTGAAACTTACTAAATGTAGAATAC
The DNA here is from genome assembly GCA_963574355.1 of Loris lydekkerianus. Lineage (NCBI taxonomy): Eukaryota > Metazoa > Chordata > Mammalia > Primates > Lorisidae > Loris > Loris lydekkerianus. Next base: position 316 of record CAUYPK010117876.1, read on the forward strand.
TAATGTCTACATACAATAACTAAGAAAATGCCATGAAGGCCATGTTGAACAGTTTGATGAGAATATTTCAGATTGTATATGAAACCAGCACACTGTACCCCTTGATTGCACTAATGTAGATAGCTATGATTTAACAATAAAAGAAAAAAGTTGAATCATGGCAAAAACTAGAACATGAACCCAAGTATCCTATAAATAACTAATAAACAAGTTGAAACAAGATTGCAAAGCAACACTCTTGTTATAGCACACACTCCTCCTTCATCCACTGAGGTGCAACACGTGGAGTAAACATACTGTAATGGTAACATTTAAACTGCTCATTTATAGAGTGCATATTAACATCAGGCACTATACTAAGTACTCTGTACCCATTAATTCATTTAAATGTCAAAATAACTTTTTGAGGTAGGTACTATTATTACCCCATTTTACAGATAAGCAAACAAAGCACAGAATATGCAACTACCCAAATGCAGTGTTGGGATCTGAGCCTAGTAATCTGGCTGCAGAGTGAGTAATCTGACACAGTACACTAGGGAGGCTTATGCCCAGTGAAAACTAACACATGTGAAGCAGCTAGCACAGTGCTTGGGATGTAGTCAACACCCAGTGGATACTGTTTCCGTCCTTCCCCAACACTGACCTTATAATTTAGACCACCATAATTTCTAAAGCAAAAGGTACATCCTTCCTAAAGCAAAATGTGCCCTTCTAACATTTTGTTCCAATCACTGTTTGCTGTCTATTCATTATCTCCACTTAGATGTCCATTAGATGCTCATATGAGACATGATTCACCCACACACACTCTTATCCCAAATCTCTCTCTACCCTAGACTTCTGCATCTGTTAATGATACTGCCATCCTCCCAGAGACTCACCAAGGAGCCCAAACTCATCTGTGATTCCACTCTGCCCTGACAACTATCATCAATTCAGCCAACTCTGCCTTCCTATATATCCTGATTTCTACCACTTTTCTCCCACTTAAGCCACTGCAATTTAAACCATTGCCATTTCTGCACAACAGCATCCTAACCAGCCAGCCAAAATGTAAAATTGCCCACTTCACTGCACAGCTCAAAGCCCACCACACTCCAAGAGACCACCAAACTCCTGTCCTTAGTCCCCAACATTCTGATCACTGCCTGCCCCTCCAGCTTCATCCCCCACCAGCTGTCCCTCAGTGCCACACTGATCTCATCTGTGCAAGTTAGCCCCCGTTTCAGGGACTGCCCATGTGCTGTTCCCTCCACCTGGAGCATTCCTGCCCAGACCCTGGTGGCTCCTTCCCAGGGCTCAGGCTGCCTCCTCAGAGGGGCTGTCCTTTCCCTGCAGCCCACTACCTGGCATCATTTTCCTCCCAGCAAATTAGCACTGGCTGAAATTCCATTCTGGACTTATTTGCTCATTCACTGTGTGTCTCCCTCCAATAGAATATAAGCTTCCCATCTAGAGTCTGTGAGTTTATCTGTTTTGTTCACTGCTGCATCCCCGCCCCTAGATTAGTGCCTGTTGCATAAGAGATGCTCAGTAAATACCTGGTGCAATTAATATATCCTCTTACAGGACTTGAAGTCCCTGGCAGTCAGGGAGTCATAACTATCAGTCTTTGTATCCCAAATTCCAAGCCCAAAGTTTACACCATAGTAGGCAGTGAAAAAAAGAAAGGGAAAAAGAAAAAAGGGGGAGGGAAAAATAAAAAGGAAGGAAAGAAGGAAGGAAAGGAGGGAGGGAGGGAGGGAGGGAGGGAGGGAGGGAGGGAGGGAGGAAAGAGAGAGAGAGAAAAGACAATAGGAAGGAAGAAAAGGTCATGCTTCTATAGTGTAATAAAGGATGTCCCAAAGGTCGCCCCTGAAGTTGCCAGACATAGGTAAAATGGGAAATCGTGTTAAATCTACCTTTATTTACAAAATATTCATTAAATTTAAAAAACATGTACAAAATATTCTCTACACATGGGCCACCTCCGGACTCTGAAAGAAAGGGGTGAGGAGAGAGAAGAGGGAAGAAGGAAGCACAGACAGCCACAGTATGCCATTAAGTTTTTCTGATTTGTAGATTTTACAGATACAAAGTCTCTCAAATATCCAAAAATTAAATTGCATATCTTATACATTTAATCAATCATTATTATTGAAAAAGTCATTACTCAAAGTCAAGGATGTCCTAAAACAACCAGGATGTATAGACAACCTAACTCTAACTACCATAACTAAACAGATGTTTTTCTGGTTTCCAGTCTGAGAATGTGTCTAATCTCTAATTCTGAGGTCAAGGATGTAACCAAAGGGGTGGAGAGAGAAAAGGCATCCCAGGAGAAATGGAGAAAGTATAAATCCAAAGTCTACCCTGCAAACCTGACCATCGGTGGGGGGGCGGGGAGGGATGGGGATGGGGAGGAGTCAGCTCTACCTCCTTCCACCTCAACAGCCCATCTCACGCTCTGGGCAGACCCTCTCTGCAACCCTCCCCCCCTCTCCTGGTCAACCCCCTGCACCCAGCGGCTGGGTCAGCCTCATTACAACACCACTCAGTCGACACTCCAACCTTCACCCCACCACTGCCCTCCATGTAAAGTTTCCATTTCCACTAAGGAAATCTTGGCAAAGATCAAGAGTAATGTAGGCCTTTAAGATCCAAATGTTGCCTTTCCTTTCTGATTCACCTAGATGTACCTTCTTTTTTGCCTTTTAAAACCACCAGCTGGTGTTTATATGAATCATGAAAGAGGAGTCTCACTGGGCACCTTCTCTGACATTCACACACTCCCTTAGGTTGAAGCAGGAACTCATTAGCACAGTGATAAATGATCTCAGGGAAGAATCGGTTCAGTGGAATTAATCATTCCCTAACACATTCTGTTAGAGCAGTGGTTCTCAACCTTCCTAATGCCGCTACCCTTTAATACAGTTCCTGTGGGTCACGACCCACAGGTTGAGAACCACCATGTTAGAACCACTTGAAGACAAGACAACATTTGCCCAACTGCTAGGGCCATGAACTTGCATCTTTGGACCATGGCAAGGATGGGGACAATGTGGCATTTGCCTGCCCTGGGAACTCTGCCCACTTGCCCCAGTCATGGCCACACGTGCAATCTTCTCTTCTTAAGCTGTCAACCTTTATTTACACACACTGTTAAGAAGAGAACCTTCAAGGGGGCAGTATGAGTGTAGTGATTAATGGTGTAAGCCTAGAATCAGACAGACCTGAGCTCCTGTCATTAGCTACATGGTCTTTGGGGTGGGGTGGGGGAAATATTTAAGCTGTCTTAGCCTCAGTGTTCTTATCCATAAAATGAGAATAATACCTTTCCCTTTGTTCCATCATGAGACTTGAAGTGCCTAACACAAGACCTGGTGAATGGTAAACACTCAGTAAATGTCAACTACTATGATTATCATAAACAGCACCGTTGCCATTGATCTATCTTGGCGTAAGCATTGATTGTGTCTTAGTCACTGTGTATGCCAAGTCATGAAGTACAAGGTCTGACATACTGTGGATACTTAAAAAAATATTTAAGCTATTTTTTAAATAATTTTTTTAAATCGCACAGCCAAGGGGCTTTGCTGATGTGACTAAAGTTAGGGATCTAGAAATCAGGAGATGATCCTGGATTATGTGAGTGGGCCCAGTGTAAACTCAGGGTCTTTACGAGAAGGAAGCAGGAAGGCCAGAGGCAGAAGAAGGGGACAGAAGAGTCAAAACAAAGGTGGAGTAATACAGCCACAAGCCAGGAAATGTGGGCAGCTTTTAGAACTGGAAAAGGCAAGGAAACTTTTCTCCCCTAGGACCTCCAGAAGAAACACAGCAGCATGAATGTCTTGATTTTAGCCCCCAAAACCCCATTATGGAAGTCTAGCTTGCAAAAGGATATGATATAAAAACTTATTAAGACATCCAATATGGGTAACTTGCTACAGCAAGAGTAACAAACTAACACAATTAGTAATGTGTTCTGGACATGTTCTGAGCTGACACTCTGTGTATTTCCCATGAAAGTTCTCACTAAGCCTCACAACAGTCTCCTACAAAAGTTCTACTCCTGGGCAGTGCCTGTGGCTCAAAGGAGTAGGGCACTGGCCCCATATACCGAGGGTGGTGGGTTCAAACCCAGCCCTGGCCAAAAACTATAAAAAGGAAAAAAAAGTTCCACTCCTGCCCCAATTTCAGATATGGAGAAATTGAGGCCTAGGGAATTTAGGTCATTTGTCCAAAGCCTTAAAACTTGTATATGTAATAGATAGAACGAAACTGGCCTTCTAAGTACTCTATTATGTGCAAAGATGGAGACCTTTACAGAGAAACCTTTAGAAAAACTTCTCACCAACTTTCCTATAAGGCACAAAGCCCTAAGCTAGCATGGCCACAAGAAAAAGACAAAATTATTTCTGCAGGTTGTGCAGTTGCTATATTCAGAGTCAGAGGCAGATCTTTCCATTCACACACACACAAAAAAAAAAAAAAAAAAAAAACAGCCATCAAGCAAGTTTGTACAGCATTGGCCAGAAGCTTCTAGGTCAGTGTCAGGAGACAGGGAGGCCGGTACACACCTGGCAGGGCGGTGCTCTGGAAAGAGGCCCACCATGGTGGCCCGATGGGTAGTCCCTCTGCAGTGGAAATGGGCAGCACCACGATTATTTTGCTCACCAGAAAATCATGAACAGGGCAAACACAGAACTAGAAAAACTGGGAAACTCTCCTGGTCATGGAAACCACTGTGCTGGCTTTCCAGGCACAGAGGTTTTCAAAGTATGCACAGGAGTCCATCTTGAGCATTAGACCCTCATTTCCCACTACTCAGCACATGGTGCCACATCACCTGCCACAGATCTCAGACTCTCCTGCCAGCTTTCATTGGAAGGAAGGATTTCTCCATCACAACATAACATTAAGTGAGGCTTTTCCTATTGTCTTGGGGGTCATGCTGAGGCCTCAAAGCTGAAGACAGAGCATTTATTTAGGTAGAGTTTGATGAGCTCTAACTGGCCTTCAATCCACATATAAGCCATTAGAGGAAAGGTGTTTCTTAGAAAAAAATGTATCATTGGCATCAGGAGAACTGCTCAGAGAGCTCAGGGGGCAGGGAAAGAGTGGGACTGGCAGAAGGGGGTCTCAGCTCCCGAGAGACCAGCTGGGTGCTGGCTGGACTGCACACTTCATAAGATGTGCCTTACATGGATGGCTCCAGGAAGGAGCATGAAAGATTAGTCAGAACACAGGACTAGCATAATTAACAGTACAATTCTAGGACAATACATAGGAATGGTGCCCTCTGGAGGTGTGCAATGAGACATCCCTGGGAAAATCAGATGTAGGTTCCCAGAATTTGGCCTATAATGGCAGGGTGCAGAGTGAGGGCAGCAGTAGACAGGTGGTTCTCCCCAAGTTTGGCAATACAATGATGCCTAATGGTTTCTCATGGGCCACGTGCATGCTAGGATAGGGTGTCAGGGTAGCTAGGTCACAGCCTTCACCAAGAAGTCTATCTACTTGAGCAAAAGTGCCCAGGGTATGCCCAAGGCAGAAGCTGAGTGGGTACCATGAGGCCCAGGTTTCAAGCATACAAACGTGTGAATGTCCTCCCAGGGCTACTTGGGCCTTTAAAGCACCAACGCGAGCCACACAGTGCCACCTTTAGCATCAATTCCTAAGCAGACATTGTCATCTTTCTCTTTCCTCACCTAAATTTAATGTGCAACTTCAAGGATACTGTCCCAACCTTCCCCTCTCAGGCAGTCTACTAATGCTGCTTTCCACCCTTAGGAAACATGTAAATGCAGTCACCTGGGACACTTAGGTAGGTTATAGATTTCTAACTGTGTGTTGATTAATATTCTAGCACGGAATACTCTAATTCCATGTATTTCTTGCATGCATTTCCTCATGTATTTGGTTTTATATTGGAAACTCTGGAAGGCAGGAAATGAGACTTTGCAAGCCTCTTAGTAAGACAACTGGACCAAGGCAACAGGTAGTCAGGTACTTGACAAATGCTTACTGATGACAAGGGTGATAGTGGTCTTGCTGCATGCATCACTACGAAGACGAATGATTATCCTGACCATTCTGGGGAGATTCTTTCTCTAAATTAACAAAATCTATTTTGTTCTGTCATCTTTGTGAGAAGAAATTAGAAACAGGCTTACATGAACAACTTAGAATTCTTCCTATGCCCAGATTTGAATAGTCACCATGGGCATTTGAAAGATTGGATTCTTTCCTGTAATTTGTAAAATTCATCTTGGTTCTTATAAGAGCTCTAAGCAAATAATAGTAATTTTAAATAATGAAGGAAAACGTTTTAAATTTCCTTGAGATCTACACGGGATCAAAATCTAAGGGGAATACATTGACAGAACATCCCCACAAATATTAGAAACACAATTAAAATTGCTCACCAGCTCCCAACTATGGACTATGAGCTCATCCCTTTAGCAAGCCCCTCTTGGGATCATGAGCTTTATTAAAATATCCTGTCACGAGTTCTGGAATCAACTAGAAGAGCAGTTCTGCTCTTGCTCTGATTTGAGCCAAGTAACAAATTCTTAAACCACAGCACTTAACTCACCAGGCTACCAGCTACTTCCCTGCACCACTGGACACCCACTCCGTCCCGATCTGTTCTTTTCCACACACCTGGGCTTTGCCACAGAGGAAGCTACTCGAGACATGGGTGGAATCTGCTCTGCAACCCTGAATTCAGGTTACTTTATGTAACTCTTCGTGTTCTGACCCTACTTGGCTCTGAGATTTCCTGACTAGGGATAAAATCAATGCCTGGTCTGAGATTTTGGGATACTGTGCAGCACATCGAAAGTCAAGTAAAATTTGATGCCATAAACCACCAGCCTGAATCCTGGTTCCACCACTTACTCACTACAGGACACTGGACAAGTCACCCTCCCTGAGTTCCAGTTTCACACATGAAACAAGGATCATAATGATGCTCAATGAATATCTATCTTGCAGAATTTTTATCTTAAAATGTAGTGTTTCTGAAGTGGGCAACAGTAACACACTTCGTAAGTGGATGTTGCCTCTATCACTGTAACTTTGCTGTTCATTTTACCGTGATCAGATACACACGCTGACCCTAATCTCTCCTGCCGTGACACTCATCTCCTGCACTGCAGCCCCCAGTGCAGCCTCTCACTCACTCCTCCTGCTCTGTTCTGAAGCCTGGCAGAGTCACACTGCAACAAATTTATGCAGCAGGTGAGAAAGGATGAGAAGACGGCCAGACATGAGGCATCAGAGAATTTCTCTCCATCATGCTGTAACTGTCTTCATCTGCCTTCTGATTGTTTCCTCCTAGATCTGGATTTCTGAGCATCTGAGTCCTGGCATCCCTGGATCAACTTCAACACCCAAAACTAGAGGCTTAAAATCAATCCTGAACTCCAAGTGTGGCCACTATATTGCTCAAAGCATAGTATCAATATAGTATTGTGTGATATCTCTTATCAAATCTAATACACCATTATTTCAATCATTATTTTATGTATCTCTAAAAAAACTAAAATCATCTCTTAAACTATGACACTGTGGCAGTAAGACATATTCTGATTACAGAAGTGTTAAATAATTTTTAAAATGGACCTACGAATTAGTGCAATACAAGTTGTCCTGTATTGGTGTAATACAAGAGAACATATCTCTTGGAGCAACATAAAACATACAAAATACGGCTCTTATCCTTATTTCTCAGAATCCTAATCCTAATCCTAACACTGATCCTGGCAGATAGTAAATAAATTTGATGAATGGATGAATATATGCATGAATAAATGAATTTCCTACCAGTCATAATGAGGTTCTATCATAATGAGGTTCTACCATTTAAAAAGAAAAGTTGATGCAATAGGAAAAACATGCGAAAAAAACAAAGTTGAATGCTCATCATCTCACCAAAGATTCTTTTTAAAATTAATATTAAAAAATAGGCTAGGCACCTGTAGCACAGTGCTGACCACATGCACTGAGATTGGTGGGTTCAAACTCAGCCCGGCCAGCATAAACTATGATGACAACTGCAACAAAGAAATAGCTGGGCATTGGTGGTGGGCATCTGTAGTCCCAGTACTTAAAAGGTTGAGGCAAGAGAATTGCTTAAGGCCAAGAGTTTGAGGTTGCTGTGAGCTGTGATGCGACAGTACTCTACTGAGGGTGACTAAGTAAGACTCTGTCTCAAAAAACAAAACTTAAATTAATATTAAAAAATAAAATAAACTTCAAACACTTTGTGCCACTAGATTGGAGACCTAGAGCCAGCAATAGACTCTAAAAGTTTGGTGTCTACTTAATATCCAGTTTCAAAGTAGACACTATTTTTAAGTGTGCGCTATCTGAGGCCATAAAATGTAAAGTCTTCTATTTAGAAACATCTGACAGCAGGCTCAGAACGCACTTTAGCTAAAAGACGCCATTGGCATTTTTAATAACTGAGAATACAGATCCATTTAATAGTATCTTCTCCTTTCATTTGTGTCATTAAATTGGCTGTAGACTTCCGGGCGTTTCCTGCAGCTCCACCAATCCCTGCGTATGAAGCCCAGTGAGTCATGATCCCCTGGGAAGTTTCCATTAGAAGAATTCAGCCTCCTCTTCCTTCCCAGAGCAGCTCCCAAGGGTTGCTTTGCCCTATTCATTGCAATTAAAATTGGTGAATTTCATCCCAGGTACTACAGAGGTGGGTATTACATAAACTAAATCGATGAAAGAAGAAGAACTATAGATGAAAGAACCATAAATGAAAATGAATTAATTTGGGAGATTTATAAATTTAGAAGCTTCTCTGGGGAAACTTCCAGTGGTCCACCCTTCTCTTTGCTTTGCAGTGGGAATATCAAATCCCAATCCTGCTCTTGTGAAGCCTTTGCCTGCTCTTTGCTTAAATGAGTTCATCTTAGAGTCCTTTCTGTATAAAAGCAGAATTATCCACAAGCAACCACAGTATCATCTTCAGGTAAAAAACAAGAGATTGAAAGGGAGGAATCCTGTCATGTAAGTATCCCTAAAAATGGGAAGTTGGAAAAGAAATACCTACTTTATGCATAAAAACGAGCCACTCAAATGACTTTTCACAGGAAACTTATAGGCCAGTTTCCCAGGACAAGTTACCCTTGCACAAGTCAAGAGCAGTATGTCTATTCGGGCATGAAAGTCCAAGCAGAAATTACATTGATCCTTGAGTGTGCTTAAAGCCAGAAATGAAAGGAAGAGTCTGCAGCCTAGACTGCCTCTGTTACACAGTGAAGAGCAATCTGAGGGTGACGCCTCCTCCCCTCACTCATCATGTCCTGGAACTTCAATTATTATCCTCATTCCCCTACTCCATGCCTCACGGATCCACCACCCTCCTCCTTGTAACTTGAGAGAAATGATTGACTCCACTGTGCTGGTGGCCATTCAGTCCCCAGCTCTCTGACTATGCAGACCTTTTCTCTCCACTTGCCCAGGGACCCCTCTAGCCCAGAGTATTGCCACAGTGACCATTCATGAGCTCACTGTGTGTCACCCAGATTGCTGCAGCTTCTTCCTGATTCATATCATGTACACCCACCTGATTGTTTCCTGAAATGCAACTTGTAACATGTCATGCCTTCCATGGCTCCTGATCATCTATGGAAATAAATCCATTCCCAACCTGGTATCTAGGGCGCTCATAAGACCCACCTTCCCTTCTCCTTTCATCCTTCCACCAAACAACTGGAGAACTGTTCTTCCAAACAGGTGCTTCAGTTTCCCTCTTTGGTGCTACATCAATGCCCTTCCTTCTGCTGGACACCCTCTATCACTACCTTTTGCTCATCCATCCTTCAAGGTCCATCTGAAATACCACCTCTTCTCAGAGGCTTCTTCCACTCCCCAGAGATGGCAATGAACTCTTCTTCCCATACGCCTGAACATACACCCATTGCATCTCTCCCGTGGTCTTTCTCCTGCTCTGACTCCCACTTCATCCTTTGGTTTCTTGTTTGTCACCCCTTAACACACTTTGATTTCCTTAGTATTAGCAAAAGCATCATTTTGTGTCTGGCAAATACTTGCTGAAGTAAACTGAACTTGAGGAAAGCTTACTCAGCCCTGATTCCAGCTGCCCAGCTGACAGACCTGATGTCCCATGGCATATTTAAAAGCTGCTCCATATGGCTGGGATCAGATTCTTCAAGCCTACTTCTCACCTTCTTATTGCTGCACCATTCTCTCCCTGCTTTGTTTGTTCCAACCCCGTTAAGAGTAAAGATTGCATCTAATTTGTATTTTCATCTCCACCAGAACAGTGGTTTGTACATAGTAAGTATCTAATAAAAGTAGGCTGACTCTCATTTATTCAGTGTCATCATGTCCCAGCTAGAGAGCTGTAACAGTGCCCTGGGTATTCCCAAAAGTGTAGCAATGAACTATCGGTGGTACACAAGGCAATGCTAGGTGACACAAAGACGCTACCTTTTTTTAGCGGCCATGGTTTTAACTAGGAAAAAATAGGCACCAAATACCTATGATTTCATAGATACTATTTCTGGGGATAGGGCTACATTTATTTAAGTTTTTAAAATAAGGGATAAATTTTGTTAAAGTATTAAGTAAATAGAGATAAATATCAGCTTAGGACAGCTGAATTTATTTAAGTTTTCAGAAGTGCAATCATCTTAGAGAAAAGTGTTAAGTAAATAGTTGTACAGGTGATATTTAAACATGGCCACCCAAAAATTAAAAAGTGAAGATGGCATAGGAAAGGCTGAAGTTTAAGAAACCTTGTCCTAACTAGTATTTCCTATTTGAATCTGGTCTTGCTCCCAAAGACACTCCTGGCAAGATTTCTCCTCACAAATATTCATTTATGTCACATTAGTTCTCAGAAACCCCAAATAGCTCCCATGACCAGCCTAATCTCAGTTCCTCTACTGACAGTTCTCATTTCCCTAACCTGCTCTTCCAAACTCCCCTCCGATGGCTCCCAAGCTGGTCTCAGACCTTTCTGTCCCCTTGGGCAAAATCTGCAAATGTGCACCATCTTGCCTGGACTTAACTCTGTCTTCCTCTTCTTTGCTCTCCACCAATCCATGCACTTTCCTTCCCCTAAGCAGCAGAAGTCCAAAACCACCCACTTCTCTCTCTCATTCCAATCTATCTGTCTTCATCAGTCATGCTAGGGGTTTCTACCTGTGACTCCACATTTATCCACACATATGTTTCATCACGTGACTCTGCATTTACCCACATGTACGTTTCATCACCTGACTCTGCATTTACCCACATGTACGTTTCATCATGTGACTCTGCATTTATCCACATGCACGTTTCATCACGTGACTCTGCATTTACCCACTTGTATATTTCATCATGTGACTCTGCATTTACCCACATATACATTTCATCACGTGACTCTGCATTTACCCACATGTATGTTTCATCACGCGACTCTGCATTACCCACATGTACGTTTCATCACGTGACTCTGCATTTACCCACATGTACGTTTCATCACGTGACTCTGCATTTATCCACATGTTCGTTTCATCACGTGACTCTGCATTTATCCACATGTACATTTCATCACGTGACTCTGCATTTTATCCTCATGTACGTTTCATCATGTGACTCTGCATTTACCCACTTGTATATTTCATCATGTGACTCTGCATTTACCCACATGTACGTTACATCACGTGATTCTGCATTTATTCACATATGTTTCATCACGTGACTCTGCATTTATCCTCATGTATGTTTCATCAGTCTCATCAGAGTGACCGAGAATGTAAGACTTTAAGCAAACTAGTGGCCTTCCTGGTCCTTAAATTTGGCCTTTTAATTGAATGCAAATTTTACATAACAAATACTTGCATTAAAAGTGATGCAGCAGACAAAGTGAAGCTTTTCTTGCTTCCTTTGGTGCTTAAAAGGGAATGATCTTGAAATCAGAAGGCTATAGGTCCCCCACTCTTGCCAAAAGGCCAAAGACTGTTTCCTCATGTTGTGTGAGGTCTCCTTCAGCCCACAAGAGTTTCAAGCATATCACAAACCTTAGACACGTGTCCTACAATAGGATAAACCAGAAACCAACATGTCCAGAAAACGTCCAACACTCTACTTGTTTGTCAAACATGGAACTTGGTTATCCTGTATTATATTTCCTTTTCTTGGTCTTTTAAGGGTTTTTTACTCATCCTCTAAGCAAATATAGGCTGACGATTATAAATATGGACTTTGGATTTACTCAGACCTAAGTTGGACTCTCAACTCTACCATTTACCAGCTCTAGGACCAAGGAGAAAATTCATTTACTCACAAAGCAAACATTACTTGAAAGCCACAAAGTGCCAGGCACTGTGCCTGACCTCCATAAGTCTGAGTGTTTTGAGAATGGGAATAAGGTTCCCAACAGAGATATTGTCAGGACATTTAATCCTGACATCGTCAGGATTACATAACATAATGCATGCAAAATGTCTGGCATGCTTCCAAGTTCATAGTTACCATAAATGTTAGTTATCACCGTCATTACCACCATCATCATTATCATTATCTCACTTTGTGGAGTATTTCACGCTGCTAAATTAATAAGCCCTCCTTCCTAAAACTCTCTCCTCCCCTGAATTTACAGAGCTATCATTTTAGTGGCTTTAGTTTATAAATTTAAAATGTTTTAATTGAGTTTATTAATTCTTTTAAGTTCTAGTTTATTAAATTAACAAACAGAATTTTGGGGGGGAAAGCATAATGCAAAGAATTCTAACAGTGTGTTGTGACAGAGGGTGCCCAGCAGGAGTGGGTGGTTAGAGAAAGCTTCTCTGAGGACGTGACATTTGGACTGAGATTCAAGAGGTGGGGGGAAGCCAATCCTATGAAGAATGGGTAGAAGAGATTTCCAGAGGGAAAAAAACAGGTCCTGCCACACAGCCCTCAGACCAGGAGGAGCTTGGTTTATTCAAAAAACAAAAGCAAGTGTAGAGTGGGCTGGAGATGGCTCAAGATAAGGTTTGGAAAAGGAGCCAGCAACAGCCACAGCACTCAGAGATCTGCAGGCCAGCAACAGAAACGTACACTTCATGCCCAGCAGAAAGGGGCATCGTTAGAGAGTTTTAAGCTGAGATGGTGACAGAATTCTCATTCATATTTTTAAAGGGTCATTTTGGCTGCACCATGGAGAATCAATTACTAGAAGTTGGAGAAGTAAGGGGACCAATAAAAAGGCTCTGTCAGCCTTCCAAATAAGAAGATGCATGGGGTCAGCACCTGTGGATCAAAAGGATAGGGCACCTGCCCCATATGCCAGAGGTGGCAGGTTCAAACCCAGCCCCGGCCAAACACGCACACACACACACACACACACACACACACACACACACACACACAAAAGAAAGAAGATGCATGAAACCAGGGGGGCAGAAGCAAAAACAGAGCAAAACAAACAGGTTCTGATATGTTTTACAGCCTGGAGCGGGCAAGGCTTCCTGAGTGTGTGAATGTCAAAAGAGCAGACTCACGCATGATGCCCAGACTTGAGTTTGGGCAACTATACAGACAGTGGTGCCTTTCACTGAGACGAGGAACTCTTGGGAGAAGCAGGTTTGCAAAGCCCACAGTCCAGTTTTAGTCTTTATAGTTGGAGAGGGCAAGGAGACATGTGGAGAAACATCAAGGGGGCAGCTAGGGGTGCAGGTCTGGAGATAGGCACCCAGGAGTGATGGTGCCACGAGGCTGCTGAGAACACCCAGGAGAACCTACAGACTGAGAGTAGACGGACCCCAAGCCTAAGCACCCAGCGTACAACCACTTAGTGGTACAGAAACCAGGAAGGGGCAACAGGAAGCAGGAGGGGCCGCAAAAGCTGAAGGAAAACCCGGAGGAAATGCTGTCACAAAGCAAGTGATGGCAGCGAAATGCTTTAAGAAGGAATGCATTTACCTCTGCAAATTCAGGAGAGGAGAGAGTTTTAGGAAGGAGGACTTACTAATTTAGCAGCGTGAAATTAACAAGGGGGGTAGTCAAAACTGCTGCAAGATGTCAAGGAAGAGGCCACAGACACTGTCTGGCAATTTCACTTTAGCCCCTCCCCATTCCCTGCTAAAGACTGGATTTTAGTTAAACGGCAACATTTCAAAGGTGGGCCCCACTCACAGCCTGGGGAGCTGGGTGAATCTTAATTAAGACAGGAGGATCCCCTCTTTGCTGGTGACGTGCTTAGAAAGTGACTTTTTTTTTTTCTTTGTTGGTTGAGATTCATTGAGGGTACAAAGGATTAGGATACACGGATTGCATTTGTTAGATAAAGTCCCTCTTACAATTGTGTCCTGCCCCCAAGAGGTGTGCCACACACCCTGACGCCCATCCCCCTCCTCCCCTCTCCCAGCTCCCTCATTCCCCTACCCCACCCCCTGGATTAGCTCATCTACTGCCTTAATATTAGAATCGAGTTCACTGGATTCTTTCTTCACAGGAAGGGAGAGACATTTAAGAAAGATGTTTGGGGCTTCCAGGGTGGGAAAATTCTCCATCATAAAAAGAAAAATGTAAGGAATAAAGACCACTTCACCCCCTTACTTTCTTTTAGATAACATAATATCTGCTACACCCTCCTACCACCACCCAGGAGCCTTTACCCACATGGGGAAGGGAGGCAGGGCACGGAGCTGAACAAGCCTGGGTCCTTTTAGGCATTAGGGAACAGCTAAGCCACCCCAGAATGCCCTTGCTCAGTGAGAACAGAGCTCTTCTGACAGTCAATGTCTGTACTGTGTAAGCCTCCTTTAGCTAGACATTCTGCAACATTCCGCTGAAAGCATCCTAATTGATACTTAAGATAAAAGAGCAGAAAGATAATGCAGTGTCTACTGGTGACCTCCACAAGAACAGTCAAGAGGTGACGGTGGCTTGGGAAGAGTGTGAGGGGAGCAAGTGGAGATGGTGACTTCAGACCACTCTTCCCAGAAATTTTGCTGTGAAGAGCCTAAAGGTGGCAGCTGCAGGAGACAAGAGTTCAAGAGAGATGGTTGGAGATTGTTGGGGGGTCTAATGTAGCCACACACAAACTATTCCCCCTCCTCCTCCTGTCCACCGAAGACAGTGGTTCTCAACCTTCCTAATATCACAACCCTTTAATACAGTTCCTGTGGGTCATGACCCACAGGTTAAGAACCACTGTCTAAGACAAAGGATCTAGTTAGCTCCCCACCAAAAGTTCCTGCCAAAGGACCCTAACTTTCCAGGCAAGCTGTGGAATTCACCTACCTCAGCTACAGCCCCACATAAAAGAGGACTCTCCCCTCCCCCCCACAACCCTCCCCCTTGCTAGATCATATTTGTATTTCATCATTCATACCAGCGGTTAAGTGTTTATATATTGGTTTCATATTAGTCTTGAGTACAGGGAATACTTTTTTCCCCATTCTTGAGATACTTTACTAAGAAGAATGTGTTTCCACTTCATCCAGGTAAACATAAATGATGTAAAGTCTCCATCTTTTCTATGGCTGAATAGTATTCCATGGTGTATGTATACCACAGCTTGTTAATCCACTCATGGGTTGATAGGCATTTGGGTTGCTTCTACAACGTGGTGATTATGAATTGCACTGTAGTAAACATTCTGGTGCAAATGTCTTTGTGGTAAAATGATTTTTGTTTTTCTGGGTAGATACCTAGCAATGGGATTGCAGGATCAAATGGAAGGTCTATTTTTGATTCTTTGAGGATTTTTCCATAGTTCTTTCCACAAAGGTTGTATTAGTTTGCAATCCCACCAACAGTGTTCCCTTTTTTCCACATCTATGCCAGCATCTGGTGTTTTGGGACTTTGTGATGTGAACTAATCTCACTGGAGTTAGGTGATATCTCAGAGTCATTGATTTGCATTTCTCTGAAGTTTAAAGGTGGTGAGCATTGGCCATTCATCTGTCATCTTTAGAGAAGTTTCTGTTCAAATGTCTTGCCCACATAGAAATGGTTATTTGCTCTTTTCTTATTGATTGAATGCTCAAGTCTCTCACTCAGGGGCGTGTGCTGAATACCCTCACATTTTGCACCTTAGATGAGATCTCACCAAATACCCTCCCTCTTCCCACCAATTGCCCATTTTTGCATGTTATGAATCTGACAAAGGCCTAATAACTAGAATCTACAGAGAACTCAATTAATAAGAAAAGAGCAAATAACCAGTGTGATGTAAGCATTCCTTATTCTATATAAAATCAGCACATTGTACCCCATAAATGCATTAATGTATACATGATCTATGTGTTTATGATTTAATAAAAAAATAGAATGAATCAAATAAATATTAAGTACCTACAAAAAATTAAAAAAGAAAAAGAAAATTATATTTTTAAAAAAGCGGTCTCTAACTGCCCCAGGATGCAGATGCCACCTTTGTACTGCCCAGGCAGGTCACCCTCCCCTTTCAAAAAACCTGGCCTGAACATCGCCACTCTGTCTCACTGCGGTCTCATCTCTGGGCACCACTGCTTACACCTTTCAGAGATAAGAAAGCCCATTGGATGGTGGGAAAATTCAAGTAGAAAGGAAGGGATCAGTGCTTTAGAAGAGAGGATGTCCAAAAGAGCAAAGGGGTCCTTATCACCAGTACAGGTGTCAGCCTTAGAGAGAAGGCACACTTGACCCAGAGAGGAATCAAAGCAGGACTGGTGGGTACAGTTGCAGGTAAACTGGCAGACTTGATGGGGGGAATGACACTGTTCTGACCAACTGCTTCCTTTTTTTAAAATGATGTATGAGGTGACCAAAATGTACAATGTTTCTCAAGATCTATCTAAAACACTCCTTCCAATGTGAAGTCCTTCCTTCATGTTCCCACCAAACCGTGTCTCTCTCTTCTGGAGTAAGCAGATACTCTGTCTCACACACTACCAGAAGGGACACTCCGTAAAGGCAGCCACCATCTCATTAACATCACGTCATCAGTGACAGAGTCTGGCACATGAGTTTAATGGATATACTGAATTGAAAGAGAGTCTTACTGTGCTGGAGTAAGAATGACAATTACCCCTCATTATTTGCAGACTCTATATTTGCAAATTCTCATATTTGCTAACATATATTTGCAAGTCCCACATCAACATCGATGGCTTTTGCAGACATTTGCAGACCTGGACAGAACAGTGTGGAATTGAGTCACCCGACGTACAATGTCCCCAGCTGAGGGTGAACAAGGCAGTGCTGTGTCTCCTTGTTTTAGCTCCCAATGCCTTAAAAAAGTATCCTTTTCATGGTCTAGTTAGTGCCATGTTTTCACATTTCTGTGCTTTTTGTTGGTCGTTTCACTGTTTAAAGTTGCCCCCAAATGCACCATCTACTGTTCCTAGTGCAGGATGGGAGGTGCTTCATAGAGAAAATATATGTGTTGTATGATAAACTTTGCTCATGAGCTCATGAGTTACTGCACTGTCACCATGAGTTCAATGTTAATGAATCAACAATACAGCATGTATTGGATAAGATGTATTTAAAAAGAACCATAAATAAAACAAGGCTACGTGTTGATCATGAGTTGATGAACATGTTGTGACCAGAGGCTCACAGGAATCTAACCCTATAACTCCCTTAGAAGCAATAGCTCAGTATTTGCTGACTCAGTATTTGCAGCAACTTTATAGAACGTAATAATTACCATGAATAAAGAAAATCAGCAGGATTTGTACTGAGGATGTCCTGGGGAGAAAGCTGCTGATCCACTATAGACTTCATCTGCTGAGAGCCATTCAGCCTGCCTGAGAAGCCAGGCGTGCCCTCACCCCCACTGTCAAAGCCGCTGGCTGCGGCACACAGCAGAGACCAGGGAAGGTTAAAGCTTTACCATGTGTCTTAATCTGAGCTTCCCTTGAAGCCGATCCTACAGTTAGTATTTGAGCACAAGTAGTTTGTTTACCAATAGTAGGAAATTGGAAAACAGAGTCAGGGGTGGGGCGGTAGCCAAGAGCACCAGTAGAAGACACAGCATCAACCTAGCTACCATTGTGGGCCAATGGAATTTCTAGGAAGACTGTGGGCCCCAAGCAAAACATATTCCTGAGTCATCCCACCAGGCTGAGGGAATTGGGGCGTTTATGTACCATCTCCCGTCAGTCACTGGTGGAGGGCTGCTGTTGGGGTATACTAATGCCCCAGCACTTCCTGCCTTCCATGGGAACAGCAAAGTGGGCTTAGTCAAATCAAAGGCAAAAAACCCCCAAGAGTTTTGTAGTTACAGTGAGCCAGCACATGCTGAGATGGTAAGAGAGAGAGGAACGGAACTGGCCCTGGCATACTTGCTGGCAGTTACATCAGTTCCTGAAAGTCCACAGGAACTGAGACCAGGAATGGGGCCACTTCCAAGAGAAATCTGCAGTAGATGAAATTCCTACACAGCAACACACACCTGCCCCCCCAAGTCCTGGAGTCTTTATGGGCTTTCAGATAATTAGCTAATTCAAGGGCAATTTCCACTAGTTTTAGGTCAAAGTCAGATTTTATGGTGTTTCTGGAGGAATTTGGGAATACACAAGGTTATTTACCTTCTTCTTTAGGAGAAGCAAGATGAAAAGCTCACTTGCATATTTAATGATCAAAAGGGGCCTTTTCCCTAGAATATCAAGTGACAGAAGAGAGCAGGACAGTTTCCAGAAAACACAGGGGAAGACTGGGACTTCAAAGGAAGTGCTCTCACCATCATAGACTAGTTAGTTCCCTAATGACTAAAGAAAACACATATCCCAGCCCAAGAGCCTGCTGGAACCAGGCCTTTCCTTCTACCAACATCAGTGCCCACCTCCCCATCTGCTGCCATGCCAACTGAGGAAGGGACACACTATCTCACATCTCAAGAGTGAGGGAGGAAGGGGCACCACCTTATTTTCCATAGTACATCATTATAATCTGCTGCAGAACATGAATTGGGAAAGACAACAGTTCCTCCATCACGTTCAGTGACTGCATTGCTAGGCTTCAACCCCACAAAGAATATTTTTCCTGTCATTTTTATTTCTACTAACTTTCCCAGTTCACAGTGCCTTTGGGAAATGGACAGAAAAACCAGGCTGGACAACAAAAGCCTCAGAAGCCACCATGTGGGTTGACAGCCATTAAACCATCCATACCCTTGATGAGGTGGGCAGTGGAGTACATCAGAGTTCTGTGAGGAGGGACCCCCAGGAACACTGCAATGAGGAGGACCCCCAGAATCCACACCGATGGGGGCACACTCACCGGCACACAGGTGGCACTCGGCCCTATGCAGAGCACCAGCCAGAGACCATGGAGTGGACAGCAAGAGCCAAAATCTCACCTTGGAGTCAAAGCAGACTTAGGCAAAAATCCCAACCTGGATACCTCCAAATTGGATGGCCATGAGGAGGTGATATAGACTGAGGCTGAGAGCTATGTCTATCTCAGTAGAACTATCTCCTGAGTCCCAGCAGAACATCTAGGTCAGTTGGATAAGCATCAGGATATTACCCGGAAGAATGAGGAAAGAGACTCAGGCTGCTGACATAGACATAGCTCTCAGCCTTAGTTTCTTCATTTTCAAGATGGAGTTAATATCACATACTACTATTTCAGAGGATCCCCTATTTCTTCATTCAAAATAGATATGGATGCTATCATATGAGCAAACCGTGGAAGCACTATGATAAGAGAAAGAAGTCGATCACAAAAAGCCATGTGTTGCACAGTTCCATTTATACCAAATGTCCAAAATAGGCAAATCCATAGAGACAGAAAGTAGATTTACGGTTGCCAAGGACATGGAGAGACTGGGAGGAAATGAAGAGCAACTGGCAATAGATACAGAGTTGCTTGGGGGTTTAGTTTTTTTGTTTGTTTGTTTTGTTTTTTTTTTTTTTTTGTGAGAAGGTCTCACTCTGTTGCCCAAGCTAGTGTGCAGTGGCATCACATAGCCCACAACAATCTCAAACCCCTGGGCTCAAGTGAGCCTCCTTTCTCAGCCTCCTGAATACCTGGGATGATAAGCACACATCACCATGCCCAGCTAATTTTTCTCTTTTTAGGAAGATGGATCATACTCTTGCACAGGCTGGTCTCGAACTCCTGACCTCAAGTGACCCTCTGGCCTCAACCTCCCAGAGTGCTAGGATTACAGGCGTGAGCCACCGTGACCAACCTTGAAGCTTCTTTTTAGAGCCAAGAAAATTTTCTATGATTAGATAGTGATGATGGCTGCACAACACTATGAATAAACTAAAAACTACTGAACTGGACTTTTAAATAGGTAAATTTTACGGTGTGTAAATTATACCTTAGTGAAGCAGTTTAAAAAAATAGATATGGAGCCCTCACTATGGTAGGTTCTTTGGAAGCCATGAACATGTAGGTCAGTTGGATAAACATCAGGATATTACCTGGAAGAACAAAGAAAGGGACGCAGGCTGCTGGGAAGAATAAACTATACCTTATGTGTTAAGTGCTGCGCACAGTGCGTGATGCACCCAAGACCCTCAGTACATGGGTGTTTCCAGCTTCACCATCATTTTTAGTAGGCATCCCCTGTGTGCCAGGCACTGCGCTTTTTGTGTGCACAGTCTCACTTTTAAGTCTCACAACATCGGCCACAGTTCCCTCACTCTCTAGGACCAGTCTGCAATAGAGCAGAAGCCTCTGGAAACTGCCAGCAGGATAGTGACCACAGGTCTCTCCCAGCCACCGGACGGAGAGTCCTGGCCGAGGAAGTGTGGCCTCACACAACCTGCCTCAAACTCTGGGTACCACTCCTACTACCCCTGGATTCCTGGTGGACACCCCAGCTGGCCCAAACATCTGCTGCTTCCTCTAAGCCCTGGTATCCCAGGCTGGCATCCTGGATTGGCCTCAGGCTGCCCCAGCAGCCCAGATGCAGCTAAGAGACTGCCAGGCACACAGCAAACAGAAATCCCAATTTCCCCCTATTCAGAAAACATGTAAATTTAGACACTTTGGAAACCACACGTAGCAAAAAGTTCCCATCTGCTAGAGTATGTGCATGTGCGTGTGTATTTAAGTCCCTCACATTTTGGCCTCTTGCAATTCTCTGGAGATTAATTTACATGCTGTCACCATAGGGGAAGACTCAAACTCCTGTCTCATCCCAGTATCCATGCACAAGCCACACACTTCTAATTAACAAAGGTTCTTCACAAAATTGAAATATAAACTAGGCAGCTCTGAGGCCTATGAAATCACTGAATTTTCCAACAGAATGTCACCACCTTCAGTAGGACCAACACTCATGCTGTACTAAATTATCATACTAAGCACTTTTTGCAAAGAAATGGAATATCAGAATGGCCTCGTTTTCATCCTTATGACAATAATTTTTAGACTCCTTTACCTGTCAAATGTGTCCCTGAAATAGATATTTAAAATGCAAAAGTTGACCTGAGCAACCATAAGAAAGAGACGCTAAGCTTTGTCTAGATGGTACGTTTCCTGAGGGCAGAGACAGCATCTTGCTCATCACTGACCCTCCAGGGCCCAGAAGGCAGGTACCTTCTTTCCTGCCGGCCAAAAATTCACTGAATAAATGTATAAATGTATGCTCCAATAGGCTGAATATACACTCACATCCATACTTGTCATAAACACATGAAGAATTTAAATGGAAATCTCAGAACCAATATGTTCCAGGCTCCAGTAGAGCCTGTAGCTCTTCATTCTTTCTCTCAAAACAAGAAGAGAAAATAGGCCCCAGCACCTGTCAGCACTGCTGTGAGTGGTACTGTTGAATACTAGGGGCCAGCAGATAAAGGCTCAAAGACATACTTTGTCTCTTCTTTGCTATCTGGGCACACAAAAGTCACTTGACCAATTTAGACTTCAGTGTTGCTCTTTGAGAAGCCCTGTTGGGCTGGGATATCTCAAAAGTTCCTTCCACTGTCCAAGGTGAGTCTGACATGAGCAGAGCAAGCACTAAACAATATTTGCACAGGAGCAAGTTCACTTTCAGAGCCTTTCTCCTCCCTTCCCGACACCCCCACCCTCCACAGCCCTCTGTCTGCTTCCTACAAGGCACCACACCGAAGCCTGTCACCCAGGCTCCTTACCAACCCATTAATACATATTGCTCCTATGTTCCATTCCCCCTTGGCCCAGTTCTCTCATAGAAATAATTAATCTGGCTGGACCCATGGGTAATTGGGGATTAGTATGTTACCCTGAGGAACTATATTTACATTTTAACGAGATGTGTTCTGGAGATGATGTTTTAATCCATCTCTCAACCAATGCATTTA
The DNA here is from genome assembly GCA_963574355.1 of Loris lydekkerianus. NCBI lineage: Eukaryota > Metazoa > Chordata > Mammalia > Primates > Lorisidae > Loris > Loris lydekkerianus. The sequence goes on from CAUYPK010117876.1 coordinate 22,554, forward strand.
TCATGGCACATCATAATTACTTGATTATGCACCGCGGTCAGGGGTTAGACTGCGACTTCTCAGGGTACACAGCCTCGGGTCTGTTTCATCTCTCTGTGCCTAATGCCTACCCCCATTTCTGCAGGAACTCACTCAATACTTGTTTACAGAATAGTCAGATGGGTGAATGAACACAGTAAATGATAGACTGTAGACATCCTGGTATCATGGGAAGGAATGGTGTGGGTCACCTATGGAGAGAGACTGACAGGGCTCCTCACATCCCACCCCCTGTAGCTGTCTGCTCCGCCTGTCTTCAGAACCAAGGCTGAATGCAGGGCTTAACTGCCTGACCAGCAGGCGTTCCAGACTCCTATAGAAATTTCATTCTCACCCAGCCAGAGGAAAGGATCAGCACATCATAGCCTCTCATTAATTCAGGCTTTTGGGAGGCCATCCAAGCTGAGGCCACAAGGACACAACCTGCAGGGGTCCCATCATAGTCAAAGGAAAAATAGCCCAGTGTCACAATAGCCCCGGACACACCAAGAACAAAGTGACAGTGGGTATGGAGGGGCAATTATTATTAGGCCCATTTTCTTTTCTTTTCTTTTTTTTTTTTTTTTTTTTTGCTGGACCGACAGCCACATGCTTCCAAAAGGCATCTGAAGTCTAAGAGAACATAAGCATTATAAGCATGCCATAGTTTTTGGTTTATTGATCTTCTGTCTACAGATATGTAAATTATCATAGAATCGAAGGTCATGCAACAAAGCCAGGGACACGAATATTTTAATTAACAGAAATTGCTAATGCGATAGCCATAGCTTTAAAATATAGTTCCTATTTGCAACTAGAAGTTTAGGATTGGTTGTCATAAGCCAAAGATGTCAAAAAAGCTTTTTCCCACATCAATGTTTGTCAACAATTTCTATGATTCCTACAAGAATTCACAGTTAACCCAGGTCAGACAAGCTCCCAACACCATGCTTGTTACATAGTAGGTAACCTTCATAAACATTAGCTGAATTAATCACTGGATTTCTGAGTGGCTTAAATAATCTTTAAAACAGAAACCTGATTTTGCCACCCTCCCATGTCACACCACTCAAGTCCATCCCGTGTTCTCAGGAAAAACAAAACTCCTTAATACAAACTACTGTACCCCACGTAAACTGATCACCTCCCACCTCCACACCCCCATGCACCACGCCACACCTCAGTTTCCAGCAAGTACCGAGATCCACATCTCCCACCTGAGACCAGGTTCTCTTTATTATACTTCATTGGCTTTTCTGTTTGTTAAGAATACAAAAATCTCAAGATCTCAACCAGATCATGAGTTGAGGCATATTATTAGAAACTTTATGTCATGAGCCACCACCGTTACGCACCGCTGCAATTAAATCTAGAATATGACTGCTACCTGACTTATAACCCATCTTTCATAGTAAAAATGGAAAAACTGAGGAAATTATATGCACGTGGCTTAGTCTGGGTCCTAACGAGTACACTGTGGATCCAAGAAGTGAAAATGAGGCCTCAGAAGCAGTAGTAGAGTTAGCTGGAAGTTAAAATCACTGGTATACGTGTAGAAACCACCCTGCAAGTCAGTCACTGTGTCAAGGGGAATGGGGTGGGGAGAGGAGGAATAGGGGGAGTTTCTGGATGAAAGAACAAAGAGGGAGACAACAGTATGGAAGGGGTATGACGCTAAATTGGCATCTTATACTCCCCCCCACCCTTGGTTACTATGGTTACTGACACCATGAATGCTGGCCCCTGAACGTGACTGGGGCCCCAGGCAGCCTCATTCAACTCCTCTCTCACCCTGTCCCAGACCCCATCTTTGCCATTTTGTGTGGAAAGTGACATATTCAACAATGTCCAGCTCTCAATCATTCTCAAGTCTGCAGTGGTACTCAAAAGAAGCCTTATTCACTCTCCTTTGCCCAGAACACAAACGCTCTAAAACTTTCCTCTGTATCTAAAATCACCTCAGAAAAAAGACAGGCGTGTACCGTTTGGAAACATGGGAACCTCTGAGGTATCACATGCATCCTGCTTCCTGGAAATCATTTTCTCAAGAACACACAGAAAAAGCAGCAAGACTGTCAAAAAAAAAAAAAAAATGTTTACTCAAAATATGACAAGGAACACTCCCTGTCCACCCGCCACTAGCGGCTTCTCACCGTGCATGCCCGACACCCCCAGGCACATAGCTCAGAGGCACCCTGGCCCCGCCATGTCAGCTGGATCCTGACTTGCATCTCAATCACACCACACAGACACTGTGGCCTGCAGGCACTGCAGAAGCACACCAGGCAAGCTCCAGACACCCCTTCCCCGGCATTTCTACTGCCTGAAGACCATGCTGGGTTTTTTTTCAGGCTTTATCCAAGGAGGTTGAGTTTTCCATCACTGAATCTATAAAAGAAGGGAGGTGAAGAAGGGGCATCTGTACCAGTGAGACCATGAGTTTTCACATTCAACCTCTGGTTCCTAGTGAGAAAAAAACAGGGAATACTGTAGGGTTGGGGGTTTTGGTTCAAGTTTTATATAGCATAGTGTCCACGTAAGACGGACTCAATAGACACTTTTTGTGTTTGAATAATATAAAAAGCTTGGACTGACTGGTATACATGGACCTAAGAACGTACATTCATGTTTTAGATAAATCATCATCATGCTTACTGTCTTTCTAGAATAAAGTTTTGAGCAATTGGGTGAAAGAAAGGATAAAAATGAAGTTAAATGAATCATGGTTCTGTGTTTAAGTGGAAAATCCAGGCTTAGGCAAAATTAAACAGATTTCTATAATGCAGGATTACCAGAAAGAGGCATGCAAGGTAGAGGTGAGAGTTAAGTCAGACAGACCCAGGTTCAAGCCACAGATAACTATGGGCAAGTTACTTAAGTTCCAGAGGCATAAGCCTCCTCATTCAGAAAGCAGGGGTAGTGATTTCCCCTGTTTCCTGGGATTATAAAGAGGATTATATGAGATAATGACTATAAAACACTTAACCTAGCACTTAGCACATAGTCAATCAATAATTGGAAAAAATAAAAATACTTCGGTGATTTTAAAATACATCCTCAAATTCACTGATGCTCCTCCTTTTCAAAGTAAGCTTCATCACCCCCACCCCTCCCTAAACGGGAGGTAACTTCAGTGACTCTATGAGTTAGAAAGTGGGCCCAAGCCAGACACAAAATCTACTGGTACCTTGATCTTAGACTTCCCAACCTCCATTACAGTGAGAAATAAATTTCTGTTGTTTGTACTCTACCTAGTTTATGATATTTTGTTGTAGCAGACCAAATGTGCTACGAGGCACAGCTAATAAAGTTAATACAGGGGCTCCCCAAGGTCATCCATAAAGTTGCCACACATAGGGAAAATGGGAAATTATAGCTAAATATACCTTTGTTCACAAAACATTCATTACAAACTTTTACGAAGAGGCGGCCAACAGAGCAGTGGTGTTTGTTTGTTTGGTCTTTTATTTATTTATTTATTTAGAGAGTCTCACTTTGTCTCCCTCAGTAGAGTGCTGTGGCATCCTAGCTCACAGCAACCTCAAACTCTTGGGCTCAAGTGATCTTCTTGCCTCAGCCTCCCAAGTGTCTGAGTCTACAGGTATCCACCACAGCACCAGGCTATTTGTAGAGACCTGGTCTCACTCTTGCTCAGGCTGGTCTCAAACTCCTGAGCTCAAGTGATCCACTCACCTCAGCCTCCTAGAGGGCTAGTATTATAAGCATAAGTCACTGCACCCGCCCAGCCTTAGACCAGTGTTTTTCAACCTTTTTTAACTCATGGCACACTTAACCTTACAGTTAAACTTCCCTGGCACACTTAAATTATGTTGATCTAAAATAAATAAATAAATAAAGAATATACTTACTGTGCTTTGAACTTGTTTCAAAAATGATTTAATTAATTATCTTTAAAACTTCCGGGGGCACACCTAAGATCCTCTCATGGCACACTAGTTGAAAATCACTGATGTAGAGAATATTTTGTAAATATTTCAAAAATTCTGTAAAATAATAACTCGCACAAGTATTGTGATTCCCAACCATGTTCTTTCCCTGATCTTTTCTTAAATTTAACGGTGTTTTTAAATCTAGACTAAGAATCCTGGGAGCCTAAGAGAGTCCCAGAAAGAGAGTCTGCTATGGGCAGCCCTCCCAGATGATCTAGATGGTGAACCAAATGCTTCTCAAGAGGCTGACCTGGCACCTGCCCTGACTTCGAAGGCTGACCCCTGCAATGTTGACAGCAGCATAGCACAGGTACCACTCCTGAGGCCCTTATGATGCTCCAGCACTCTTCTAAGAGCTTTGCACGTATCACTTTATTGAATGTGCATAACCAAGGAAGCTGGCTGTGATTATCTCCGTCTTATGGATGAGGAAACCAAGTCCCAGAGAAATGAAGCAATTTGCCCAAATCAGCCTCTAGTAAGTGATGTAGTTTGAATTAGTTCCTAGGCTATCTAAGACTATCAGGGAAGGAAGTGACTTTAACTCCTTTCCATAGGAGTGGCAGAGCCAGCCCTCCAACCCAGGTCCTCCTACTCTAAATTCCTACAAGGTACACAGAGTGAAATCTGGCCCAGAGTCTATATTAAACCACTATAACATGCACTTATCTCCTATCAGGTTATTGTAAGAAGGCATATGCTGAACCTAATCTACCACAACTCCTTCCTTTATGGCCTCAAATTCCACCATGAGAAATGAATCCCATTGGCCTAAATCAACCTTCTCAACCAGTAGAATCCAGGAACTGACCCAAGTTAGTCCATGGTTAAAATAGGTAACAAGAGACTTCCCCAATTTGCAGAGAAAAAAATAAGTTAATAAATAGAATCTCTTCCTCTCTAAGTTTTTTTTCCCATCAATTTTTCTTAAATATTTGATACCTCACTGCTTGTCTCATATGACAAAACAAGTGAATGTGCAGTTGTCAAATATTTTATCACACCAGATACAAAGCATCTCTCTCCTGCCTGTCAGGCTCATATCACATTAAATTTAATAAGTTATACTATTTATCTCTAGCCTGTTAAAATATTTGGTGTGTTACTATATGGGGGACCTCCAGGTCTGCTTACACAGAAGAAACTGATTTTCCTGGCAGTAAAATTGTTGTTAGCTTTCCTATCAGAATTACAAATATTGGCATTTTTAGGCCTGTTTGCAAAGGTCACTGTGACTTCCAGGTTCTCCATCACCTAAGCAAATCTTTGTTGTCTCTTCAGGAATCTCTTTTTAAACTGAAAATACCACTAACTCTCCTGCATAGGGAAGTTGAGTGGGGAGGTAAAAGGATCCTTTGCTGAACAGATAGCAATTGAAATCAGAACTCTGCAGAAACTGGGGAGGGGTATAGAGGATGGAAGGGAGAAGCGGAAAAAAAAATTCCCTGTGATTCTCTGATTTATGTAGAAAAGCAAATCTTGTGTTTTCCTTTCCAAGCCTGCATTTTTCCACCATTTCACTCTGCTTCAAAGTTACCTCCGTGGGAAGGGGAGGTGATAAGACCTGAGTTAAAAACTAGAATCTCCTGATACCGTACCCACCCCTAACCCCACCTCAACAACCTCTAATGCCCCTCCCTCCCATCTCCCTGGCACTGGGAATAGCAAAGGAAGAAAACTTGATTCCTTTTGTGACCACCACTGTCCTTTGCCAGTGGTTGCTCTCACCCTCCAACCTAAATGGAGGGTTAGGAAGTCAGGTGTCCAAAAAAAAAGAAAGAAAGTCAGGTTTCAGTTGTGGTGATTCATAGGACTCGATTGCAGACACTCAAGAGGGAGAAAAATTATCTCAAACTGTGTCCATAAACCACAAATAAATGTTCTAGAAAGTAAATATGAGGTCTGACACAGATAAACTGTAAAGTCTCTCCAGACAGTACCCCTAGGGCCAGAACCCAGAAGCGGATGGTCCTTTTATCCTTTGTAATTTATGAAGGGAGAAATCAGCCAAGTGGGTGTGACCAGCACAATGACTGCACACTGAGGGCCACATTTAGGTAGATTCCGTAACCAAGCTGTGCAGAGCTGAGCCCATAACCGATTCTAACCTTATCTGGGTCACCCAGTAAGTGCCCTTTAGAACAGAATCTAAGTACAGGAAAAGATTGTCACTTTCATTCACCTCTCTCCTTCAGCCGCAGGAGCTGTCCAAACTAAAACCTCCTAATTGGCTACCAGTAAAATGTCTTCTTTCTGTTTTATCATTAAACTCACTCTCTAATTCCCTGCTTACTAAAAGTAAAAAAGGAATCCACTAGTTCCCTGTGCCTATATCAAACACACTTCACACCATATCTCAGCTGTGGTTGAAGTTTCCCAGTTGGGGGCAAGACTATATGGTATTTTTTAAATGCATCTGATTTAAAATGAGGTTCATATGGAGCCAATGCACAGACGTTTTGGAAAAGGGATGGAATAGCACAGTGAACCCGTCTAGTCTTGATTTTGCCCAGGGAGGGCTGGGATTGGCAAAAGTACAATGAAGCTCCTTAGACACTGCTGGAAAGAACGCCGAACCAAATCTTGGCCCAAACAATCTTTGGAACATCATTTCTCTTTCTAGGATAACTGTGGTAATTTTGGCACATTATTAATCTCATTTGGAATGCTGATCTCCTGAAAGTTGAATATTAAATCAAAACCAGATTATTTTCTTTCTGTAGAATCTAAGTTATGCAAATGTGTATTTGGAAACATATTAATAAAGCACTTAAGTAACCTAGCAAGTTGAATATATATGGCTCCCAGTCACAAGAGACCTAAATCTCCTTTCAGCCAAAACAGCATAAGTGGGGTCCAAAGGCCTTCACCTGAGTTTATAGGATGACATTAGTGTTAGCCTCTGGCAGTAAATACAACCTACTGAAAACAGCCACTAACTAAAGACTCTCTGATCGACAAACTGCTTCCTCTCAATTTCTCAGAGAAATCTTTAAATATACTTCTGGGTTTGAAAAAACAGGAGAGTGCGGAACGGACAAATACCCCAGATGAAAGAAAAGATTGAAGGACATTTTCCTGGATGTAGACATCAAAAGGACTTGATTGGCCCCAACTCTGCCAGTATGCAACTCTGGGCTCTCAGATAAATCACTTATCCTTTCAACATCTTAGTTTATACACCAGTAAGTCTAGGATTCTAATATCTACAAAAATAGGGCTGTTGAAAGAACAAATGAGATCATTTGTAAAAAGCATTCTATAAAATGAAAGGTGCTATCCACACAAGGGATGGGCCTCTCTGGAAGTTTGCATTCAAGTGTGCACTAAAAGTGTAGCTTAAAAAAAAAAAAATTAGCTCCAGATTACAGCTTTGCTTCTTCTCTCTCTCTCTCTTTTTTTTTTTTTTTTTTTTTTTTTTTCTTCTTTCTTAAATGGGTTAAATACCTAGAAATAGCCACACTGCAATAGCTAATACAACCATATCTTTGTCAGGCTACATCTGTCCACCCACCCCAGTCCCAGGCAGCCTACTCATTTTTGGTGAATGAGGAGAAAGGAAGAAAAACAGTCCACTGGAGGTTTTAGAGCAGAGGTGTCCTATCTATTTTTTCTCTCTCTCCTGCACATTGGAAGAATAAGAGTTGTTTAGGGGCCACACATTAAATACACAAACACTAACAAAAACTGATGAGCAAAAAAACAAGGGGGGGGGGGCTTGCATACTTTTTGTGATATCTGACACCACAGATAAGCAAAAAAGTCCTCACAAAATCAGCATGTGGCCCACATGCCACATTTTGGACATACTAGTTGGGAGCCGATGAGGCAGTGGGAATATTAGTGTCCTTTCCAATCTCCCACTACCTAGGGATAACCTTCCTTTCTCCTTATGTGTACTTTGCCACTTGTAGCTTAAAGGAGTCTTGGAATTTCTGTGATGTATAAAAGCTTCGGTCCTCTCCAATCCGTCCTTCCAGCCACCCATTCATTCAGCGAAGTGTTACTGAGTTTCTACTGTGTGCCAGGCATGTCCCAGGGCATAGGGAGTGTGACAATGAACAAACAGGGAAAGTCAAAAAGCTCATGTGCTAGTGAAGGAGGATGGCTTCACACGTGACCCTAAGTAAGTAAAATAGTTTCAGGTCCTGGCAAATACCAGGAAGACAATTGAGCAGGTGACATAATAGAAAGTGACAGGGCAAAGGCAACAGGGAATGAGTCTTCAGATGGGACAGGGAAGCTCTTGTTAACAAGAGAACGTGATGGAAAGAAGCCAGTTGTGTGAACGTACATTACCAGCTGTGGAAATGGCAGATGCAAAAGCCCCAATAAAAGAACAAGTGTGATCTATTTGACAAACAAAAGGAAGCCCACCGGCCTAAAGGTCGAATTAAGGGAGGGAAGTGCGAGAGACAAAGCCAAGGAGGTAGATAAAGGCAACGTCAATGGCCCCTTTCCACAAGGGAGGACAGTGAAGCCCAGAGAGGCTAAACCAGCAGCTGAAAGTCACACAGCTAATTATCGCTACAGCTGGTTGTAAAATCTAACTCTTTTGTCCCCAAAGGCAGAGTTTTTACACCACATTGATCTGTTTGCCTCTAGTCAGGAGACTGTTTGCTGACCTTGTTGGTTTTTAAAAGCTCTGAATGTACATAAGCAGCAAGCAAATACCAGTTTTAAACAGAAAAACATCAACAAGTGATCCTGGTGGTTTAAAAAACACATAAATTCTGCTTTGAAAACTAAGACCTCCTTACACAGACACCACCTCTCTTTGTTGATGGCTCTGTTCTGTGAGCACGGGGGAAGGCCATAGCTCACCAGAGACTAATCATTTTACATTTAGGTTTTATTTTTTCACCTCCACCTCTTGACGGTGCTTTGCTTAATTCACCCAAGTGCAATCAAAACCAATCTATCCTCAAACCACCCTCATTTTATGCTATTAAACTGTCAGGTAAATGAGGCTGTAAGCAAAACATCATAATTACACCTTCCTTCTACACCTCGTGAGCACCTCCACCCAAAGGTTCAAGTCTGTTGACAGCCACATCCTACGGTCTACATAATGTGAATTGTCCCTCTGCTCTCCCCTTATAATCCTACACTCCCCTTCATCTTTCCCCTGCTAACCACACTTGGTCTAGGTAAACATGAACCTCCCAAGAACAGACCTAAATGCTTTCCAGTGGTCAGTGACTTGTCCACCAGACATAGAAGTAAAGCTACTATTGGCTGGATAAATCAGTAGAGAAAGGGATGAGTAAGGGAAGGCTGACTCACTGCCTCACTTGTATTCCTCCTCTCTCTCCTCCTCTTTTCTGTTTTGTCTCTTCCAATTCTTCTTCCTCGTCATCCTTTCTCTTCCCAACAAGCTTCTCCAACCCCTGGGCTTTGAGACTTAACTTAAGAGACACAGACCAGTAGCGTGTTTAAGAGCCCAGATTCTAGTCCTGTCCCACCACCTACTAACTAGCTGTGCGACTTTAGGCAAGTTACTCAATCTCTTTGTTCTGCAGTTCCCTCATCTGTAAAATTAGGATAATGCCTCCCTCCTGAGATATTTGTGAATATTATTATAAAATGTTTTTGTGAATATTAATATATGTAAGGCATTAGCCAGTGCCTTATAATTCTATACAAACGTGAGACAAACCACCCTCCCTCCACTCCCTGCTTTTGCCTCCACCCCCTGGCTAGAAAAGACTATTGTCACCCCCCACCTTCAAGAACAAATGTGCACAAAGTCAGAGCACCTCACTGGTGTCCTGATGGCAATCAAGCGCCAAATGGGACAATAACACTTATACCATCAGGTTAGTATTGCGAAAGTAATCGCACGAAATAATGTACATAAAACACCTGGCATGCAATGATTGCTCATTAAATGCTGTTATTTTTATTGAGATCTTTTCATTTTTAGCACCATTGGTGGTAACTGTAGATGCTGTTTGCACACTTCTCCTCACTGTGTCAGGCTGTAAAATGTGTAAAATTCACCTGTGTTTATCACTGTGACATGAACATTTAGAATCATGATCATTCTATGTATATGTGAAGAGGCAAGGCCAGCTTCACAAAATCTTGCAGTCTTGCAGCACTGCCTCTGTGCCAGAGTTCTCCGAAGAGCCGGACCCCACCGTTTCAGCAGCTACCCACTTGACATACCCCTCGGACTGAACTCGACTCAGAAGGTTTTCCTCAAGACTTGTCCTGCCCTGGCTGCCATCCCAGTCATTCCAATTCTTCCCCCTCCACAGTTTCTGTACACAAAGCCTGTTGAGTCCATGTCCTCCATAGCTCCCTGCTCCATTCATCACTCCCTGCACATATCAGACCCCCGGGCCCAGGACCACTGTATCTGGTCCCTCAAGAACTACATAGTACTTGTTTTGAAACTTAGTTCAAGGCTGGCATGGTCAGTCATGCCTATAATCCTAGCACTCTTGGAGGCCTAGGCAGGTGGATTGCTTGAGCTCGAAAGTTAGAGACCAGTCTGGCAAGACCTTGTCTCTACTAAAAGTAGAAAAACACTAGCCGGGCATGGTAGCACATCCCTATAGTCCCGCTACATGAGAGGCTGAGACAAGATGATTGCTCAAGCCTGAAAGTTTGAGTTTGCTGTTAGCTGCGATGCCATGGCACTCTACCCAAGGAGACAGAGTAAGACTATCTCAAAAAAAAAGATTAAAAAAAAAGAAACTTAGTTCAGATCACATTACTCCTCAGCTTAAAACTCTTTAGTGGCTTAAGAGAAAGACTGCACTCCTCCTCCCACCCTACAACATTATCCTACCTCCACCTACACAGGGCTCTGGGGTCTCACCCTGCCCATCCCCCAGTCACATCTCAAAACACAAGCTCCCTTGCTCTGCTCTAGCCCTGAGAAACTCCTTCCTGTTCCTCATATACACACGCTCCTGTGCCTCAGGCCCTTTGCACTCTCTGTTCCCTCTTCTGCAACAGTTCCCCTTCTTTAAACAATTAACACCTATACAACTCTAAGTACAACTGTCACCTCCTCAGGGAAGCCTTCCCTAACTACCTTCTTCCCCTGTCCCTGTCAATCTCTTCTATGGGACACTTTCTGGAAACTCAGATGGCTCTCCTCATCACAGAACATGTATAAACTTTTAATTATGCACTCTTCCATGCAATGAACGACTCAGCTCTGTCTGGCTCTGAGAAGGCAGAGCTTTTGTCTGTCCTGTTCTGGCTGTATCTCCAGTGCCTAAGCCAGTGCTTGGTATATAGTAAGTATTTGATAAATACATTTTGCAGGGATCTCTCCCCCACAAAAGCCCAGGTACATGTTCATATTTCCAGAGATTCAAAATACAGACAAAATAGATGATTTGGGCTGTACTTAGGGTGTAACAGCTTGGGTGTCAATAAAGGCAAAATACCTCTTCACCCATTCTTCAACTGCCAGTCAATTCATGAGACATCAACTCAACAAATAAGCAGGTTTCCTCATTCCACTTTGGATAAAAAGAAGAAACGGGCTTATGAAGAACATTAAACACACACACACACCTCAAATAAACAAATGTCAAGCCCAATACACACAGAGGCATTCCTTAGCCCTACTTGCCGTGAGAAATGCCCAAGAACATCCTAGTAATAACTGGACAAGTGATTTCAACTTCCTCTGCTTTCACTGCTTCACTCAGGAGAAGCCTTAACATCTGCATGCCAGTTACACACACGGTGGCCAACGCTAAGCACACATAAATCTGTCTTACTCACTCCCTTTTGCACCAAGGGAACACGATCCAACCTTCATAAAAGCGTATAAACCATACCACTTCCCTGGTGGCCACACTGCATGCCCCTCGCCGACCCCACCCTTCTTGCAAACCACCCCTCCTCCCCTTTCTACTCCGTCCTGAGCCCAACTAGCTGCCAGGTTTAGTAATAAGACTAAGCACAGACTCAGGAGGCCCCTGTGGGCTCCATTATTCTGTATACCCTGCGAGAAGGTCCGCCCCCGGGGACGGCTGCTGCAGCTCCAACCCCACTCGCTGCCAGGAAACCTTTTCCGCTGAGGACACCCTGGGCACGCGGCGCAGCTCCAGGTCCAGGAGAAGGCACCCCACCCATCTGTCAGACAGACAAAGATCACCAGAAACAAAGGACAGACACACACACTCGTATACACATACACACGCACACTCATACACTCAAAGTCAAAAGCAAATGCCGATGTGGTGCAATTTCAAACCCAACCGCCGGTTTGGTCTATTGAAATAGACCTTTGAGATGATCGAGGAGGGCCGGGATTGTGTGATAATGATGGGCACTGTCTGGGTTCGGAACCCACGTTGCCTCCACCCTCCTCCCACCCGCGCAGGGTTCCCAGGCGCATTTCCCAGCCTCAGGACACACGGTGCCAGGAGCGAGAGTGCTTCCACTCAGGGAAGCGCGCACACGCAGATGCAGGCAGGGCGAGGGCGGCCAAAAGTAGGAAATACCAACCTTTAGGATCCCAGTTCACCTGTTTTCTTGGCGTCTCAATTGGAAATTTCATTGCTCCGTTGCCCAGAAGGGGAGGAAATGAAAAGAATCAAAATAATAATAAAGTCCTCAAGCTTTACACTGCTCGGTACAGCGGTCGGATAAAACAATTCCCAGGTATGGGGGAGCCTTGGACTGGCTCGGGGAGGAATCCCAGAGAAAGACAGGTGGGGAAATACCAGCTTGAAAGAGTACTGGGGATAGTACTGGGGACAGCTTGGGTGTTTGCCCCGCTTGTGGGGTGGCTGGCCGCGGCCCCGTGGGTAAAAGGAAAAGTAAGATCGGCAAGGGGTGGACGAGAGGATGGAGAGGAAGGCTGGGGAAGATGAGAGCCAAGCTGCTTCCCAAAAGCGAAACGGGCCGGTTGGGCGCTAAGCAGCCGGAAGACCGGGGCTAGGAAGAAGCCCACTGCAGTGTCACTCCGGCCCCCGAAGGCGTGTGCGCACACACTCCCGTACACACACTCGCATACACTCTCCCGGGCGCGCGCCCGGCCAAGCACGTCAGCCTCACTCGACCGCGCAGAGCGCACACGCCCCACCCTGGCAGCCGCTCCTCGCCCGCGGCGACGCCCCCTACTCCGCGCTTCGCGAAAGCCATTGGACGCAGGGGTGGCGCGGCGCCCGCGAAGCGCGCGGCGAGGGCGACCCTCCCCACCGCGCGCCACAGACTCCGCGGCGCTACTGTGGGCTCCGGGCGCGCACTGGGCAGGGGCGCGCCGTTCCGGGAGCCGCGCTGCGCCCCAGGCGCCCGGCCCCCGGCAGCGGGAGGCGGCGGACTTCCCCACGGGGCGCCGGGGGCAGCGCTGGGACGTCAGGAGAGCCGCGGCGGGCAGCGAAGCGAGCGGCGGGCACGCAGCTACTTACTGGCTCGGCCGGCCGGCGGGTGTGGAGGCGGCCGCGGCGCGCTGGGTAGAACTGCAGCCGGAGACACGCTTCGCTGCCTGGAAGGCCCTGCAGAAGGCGGAGGAAGGGCCGCTGCGGCCTCGCCGCAGACCTCAGCCTCGGGGAGTCGCCTCTCTCACTCGCTCTCTCCTTTTCTCACTTCATTTTTTCTCTCCCGTCTCTTCCCGCGCTTGGTTCTCCCGCTTGAGCACCGAACCCACGTTCCCGCGCGCTCCGAGGAGGCTGGTGCCAGCCATGAGCCTTTTGTTCGGGGACCGCTCCGCGTCGGCTCGGCTTTCCCCACACGAGGATGGTCGCTGCCCAGGCCCAACTTGGTCCCTTCCCCAGCTACCTGCAGCCCGGCTGGGGCAGCAGATGGAGGCTGAAAAGCGGCGCTGGAGAGAGGCGCGGCGGCCCCCGAGGAAAACGGAGTTGCCAAGACCCAGCAGCTCCGGGAATCCGCAGCCCGGGAACCCAGACACCCAGTAGGGGCGGGTGGGGAGGGACCCCAGTCATATTCCCAGAAAGAGGCTAATCCTGGAGCGTTCCCCTGCTCCCCCACCCCTCTCAGCGCCCCTGCCTGAAATCCCACAGGGTTTTGTGGAGGGGGCCTCAGTCTCCAGAAATGCCTAGTGGTGCTGAGGTGCTCTTGAATGGTCACTCCAAGCATCAACATGAATGGTGCTGACAAACTCATTCGGATGCCTAGCAACGGGACCTTGCGTGTAGTAGATGCTCAAGAAATACTTAATAAATGAAGGCATTAATTGCATGCAGCACTGTTGGGTAGGAAAGAATTTAAGTCCCACTCTGTCGTAGAGATAAGGTCACTGAAATGTGTTGTTCATTCAACATATATATCAGAGACCTTCTATGTGCCATCGCTGTGCTTGGTGCTGGCCATGTGGCACGGAACAAGATAGACGTGGCCCTTGCCCTCATGGGGCTTACTGTCTAGTGCCATAGGCGAAATCGGAGTACCATCACCTTTGCTTATGAAATAGCAAATGACTCCCCAGCTACTTCCCAAGCCTGCCACGTGTGGGAACTCTACATAATTCTCCCAATTATGTGTCACTCTAGGGCTCCATGGGCTTCTGGGGAGCCCTATGTCAGCATCTTTCTCACCATCCAGGTTTCTGAGTCCCTGGGCAAGGTCCACAGAGGTCCCCTGTGATCTATGGGGAAGGTTGGTAAGTGCTTTGTCACTGACCCTACAGGCAGCTGGACTGGAGCCCTGAGTTCTCTGCAGATCCCCATCAGGCAGAACCGGTGCCAATCTGATTGCAGGTTCCCCAGGTGCTTCAGAATCACCTCCTGCAGACTGTTTCCACACTTTGTTTCTCTCTACAAGAAGAAAGCTGAGAGGATCAAAGGCACATGGAAATGACACGAACAAGGAATCTCTTCTCCCAGCCATGTCCTCGGGGACACCAGTGTGTATGTATTAATAAATTCTGTTCTGAAGTCAAAAGAGCTGCTTCTGAGCCCCTAGGAAAGGCTCACAAGCCTTGCTGTATCCTCTCTACCTTAGCTGTTCACAAGCAGTTGAGCTCCAGCTCAGTCACTGCAAGACAATGTTTTCACCTGCATCAGAGTCAGCAGAGCAAGATGCTCTTTCTCCTGAATCCTCTGAGGAGGGAGAGACAAGATTGACATTTATTGAATGCCCCCTTTATTTCTCATATTTCTCTCCTTTCATCTTCCCTGCATCACGTTGAGGACGCTCTAACTGGCCTCCTTTACAGATGAGAAGATCAAGGCTCAGAGAGATACAGCAACACTCTCAAGGACACAGTACACAGATCCAAACCCAAGTTTGCACGACCCAAAGGCCCGTGTTCTCTATGCCAGAACCTGGTGAGCTCCTCTGGTCCCTGGACCCATGAATCTAATCCTGAAGCTGTCAGATGTGTTCTTTGGGGGGGATGAAAATCTAAATATTATGTTTTCTAAGACCTCAGCCCCTCTTCCTTTGACTTGGGCTATCTTTGTTTTTTAGGATCAACATCAGGGAATTAGTTCGATGTCCAAAGCAAATTCCTGTGCCCCCCTCCCCACAAAACAGCAGCTTTAGGATGTATCATCATTCAGCCAATCAACAAACATTTATTGAGCATTGCTCCTATGATCCTCAGCAGGAGGTATTTTGTCCCTGGGTAATCAAGGACTTTCTCCAGAATGTCATCAGCGGGACAGTTACTGGGGGAGGGGGCGCTGGAGAGGTTTGGGTTGTATGCAGTTGTGGGTAGGGAGAGCAGGACATCAATCTAGTTGTTCTCCTGGTCTGGGTTAAAGACTGGGGTCACCTCTCTGCTAAATCACTGCTCGCCTCCTGCCTCTCCTTCCCTTTTCCTAGCACCAGCCTCTCACTTCCACTTTTATTCTTCTTTCTCAGAATGTGGACAAAGACAACTTTGGGGCAAAACAAAACAAAACCACACCAGAAATAAAAAAGTAAATAAACCCCAGCACCCTCTCCCCCAAAGTGCCTGAAATCAAATCCAACTCCTCAGCTGCGTATTTGGCCAAGACTGCACAGGCGCGGGGCTGGGATGGGGGGAAGGGGGTAGGTAAGACTTCTCTAAGAAAACTTAACACATTAACCCGTTGGGTTACTGCAGTCCCCTTCCATCGCCTTCACTTCTACCCTTTGGTTATTTGCAGACTGGATTTCACTTACCCACAGAAGGAAAGAAGTGATCTGTGTAGAGAAAACACATCCAAAAGAGACGCTGCTCCAAGCGGTTCCCTCTTCCTCTGCGCCACCGCAACTTCCATAGCTACTGCTTCGGGCGGGTTGAGACTAGTGGAAAGAGGCCGCCTGGCGTTCCTACGGCAGGAAAACAAAGCATCGTGGAGCAAAGTCTCCCTGTGCTCGCCGTCCCCCACAAGGAGCCCAAGGCTGGCTGCGCCCGCTTCCCGGGGACATCCAGTGGAAAGCTCTGCTGCCACTAGCGCGGGTCTCTGCAGCTCAGAATCTGCCAGGCCGGCCCGGGCACGGCGATAGTTGCCGCACCACTTAAACGCGTGCCTTGTGTCCCGACAAGAGCAGGCTAGGAAAGCCCAAAAACCCCAACCATCCCTGGCTACGAAGTTTCCCCGAGTTGGCTGTCTCCTGGACTCCCTCCCCGCGCTGCAGCCCCGAATGGCTGTGAGACCCAAGAGGGTGCTGCCTGCTGCGCGGGCGCCTGGAGTGGCTGGCAGTGAACAGCCCAGCCAGAGAACACAGATTCGGGGTGAGGCAGGAGAATTTCCTGGGACAGAGAATCACGGGGAGTGATGGTGCAGGTTGGGGAATCCTGCTTAGTGCTGGTTCTGCAAACAGAAGGCGGGGCGGGGGATGGGGGGAGTGAAATTGATTAGTATCTGCTTTGAATTCACCGATATGAATATGGATTCATCAATCTGTCTTGGATTGTTTCCCTTTGGTTTCTTCATTCTTCCCTGAACTCCAGAAGAGATCCAGTCTCCCATCTTTCCCCCACCTCTGACACACCTTCAAGTCGCCTCCAAAGAACTGCAGTCGGGTTTCCAGGTCTTTTTGTAAAGATACCCCGCTCCCACGCACACTCACACGCCCCGCGTAGACCCACTCAGTGGTAAAACTGCTAGGATTGTATATAGACGTTAACTTGAATGTCTCCCACCAGAAATGTTTTCTTTCCCCAGGGAAGTTTCCACATTGTTCTCAAAATCTAACCACTCCTACATTTATATTCTTGTCCCAACCAGCATCTGCAAAAACACACCCTTAAATACACGTTGCTCTAATCTTGGGCTTTGCTTTTGGCTTGGAAAAATTGGAGACACGTCAGCAGTGAAAGGGCAGAGAGTGTCATATATCATACTCATGGAAACACGAAGTAGGGCTGGTCCATAACAAACTCTGTGTGTGCGTAAACCCTGCAGGTTTGTTTTGATGACTCAAACCCCTGATTGGGGATTAATAAGGACGACACGCCATGGACTCCAAAGACGTTGTAATTAAAGTGTCAGGCTGATGAACATGTTTCAAAGCCGCGAAGGAGCGTGATCTTCTGTAAGTTTCTGTATTTTAAACTCAGCCCTTAACAAAGTATTGGTCTGACAATTAAGTTCTCCAACACATCCTAGAAAAAGTGCTACACGCTTCAGTGCTGAATATCTCTATAGTCACCTTAGAAGTACTCCTCTTGGCCCTACTGCACAAGATATTGTAAGCCAAATATCTTACACAAGTGTACAGACCTAGATTCCTGCTTCCTATAAAACAAGTTTTAAGGCGATTCCCTCTTTCTGGGCTACCACCAAACTGTAACCCCAAGTCATTCTTTTAAGGTAGAGCTATAATATATTTTTATATTTCCCTTCAACTTGTTTTCCATTTTCAAACACACAGAAAAGATACAGGTGTTTTAAGACCAAAGCTGTGGGATCCTTTTGTAGTTCATAAGCATGGTGATTGGGTTTTCGCATGCATATGTGAGGTGCGCCTCCCTCAAATCATCAGCGCTTGTTTCATGTATCTGATGTGAGGGTGAAAAAAGAAGAAAAAAGGCCAGTGCTATGGTTTGTTTGCATTCATCCAAAATTAATATTGAAACTTAATCCCTCTTAATGCAATAATATTAAGAGGTGGAGCTTTTAGATGACTAGGTCATGCGGACACCTAATGAGTTCGTGCCTTTATAAAAGGGCTTGAGGGAGGGAGGTTACCTTTTTTTGCCCTTCTTCAGCGAGAAGATGCTAAGTTGGAAGAGAGAGCAAGGCTTACCAGACTTGATGGTGCCTTGATTTGGAACTTTCCAGCCTCTAGAACAGTGAGATGTAAATTTTTACTACTTATGAATTACCTGGTCCAGGGATTAGGAGCCTGTAGCCTTAGGGCCTTTCTAGATGCTTGATGCAGCCTTTTGGCTGAATCTCAATTTTACAGAACAAATCCTAGTCTGAGGTATTTTGTTATAGCACCACGAAAGGACTAAGGTAACCAGCATCCAAAGATCGCCTTCAGTTGTTATGTCTGTTCAATGTATTTTATTCCATAAAAGTCCTTCTGTCTTTTTTTAAATGACATTGATGTTTTGCTTTCTGGTAATGCTTAATGTCACGATGTATCTAAACACAAACTTAGTCAAAAAGAAGAAAATTATTTCCTGACAACTGCAGGTTATTTTAATAACTTAATGTCTTCTATGAACCCAGCATCTGTGCTAGTATCCGTAGACTAGAAGGCATTTTTATCCCACTCACTGAAGTTTCTCTTTTCCTTCCTTAGATTTACTCAAAGAAGTTATCTTTGTTTCTTACCCCCCAAAAGGCCATGTTTCAGAGATGGATGAATGTTTTTATATATACACTACAAGATAACAGGCACATATGGTATTTTACTGAATTTAAAAACCAAATTTTAGCAAGGTCATACACCATAGTGAATGAGTGCTGATATTCATGTCATTCTGGGAAGGTTTAATTTGAACCAAAACTTTCAGGCATGTAGAAGATTTGCATGCTCTTAATAATCTATTTATTTATGAGAAGTCTTATTCCCAGTGTCTTCGAGCTTAGCAGAGTTGAAAATTCTTTAGAGGGACCTACTGCCTGGGCATATTGACAGATACTTCTCCCAGAGAGCCAACAAAAGGCTTGGAATAGTCTAACCAGTAGAAAAGATTTTGTTCTTAGGGAATAGGGCATAGCCTCAGCATCCAGTGAGAGTGTTTGAAATATATTTATTTCATTTTTGTGGCTTTTAAAGCTACTGTTTGGTTGAAAATGATTGGAGCAAAGGTAATGCTAGGACTTTCCTCTCCTACAGCTAAGTTAGCTAATTGTTTGCTGAGTCATGGAACCATATTTGAAAGAGGTTATTTCAAGATTCCCAGTTCAGTTTTCCACTCCTATTTTTTTTCAAGACAGAGTCTCACTGTGTTGCCAAGGCTAAAGTACCATGGCATCAGCCTACCTCACAGTAACCTCAAAACCCTGGGTTCAAGCAATCCTCCTGCTTTACCCTCCCAAGTAGCAGGGACTACAAGTACCCACCACCATGCCCTGGTTAATTTTTCTGTTTTTGGTAGAGGTGGGGGCTCATTCTTGTTCAGGCTAATCTTGAGCTTTTGAGCTCAAGGGATCCTCCCACCTTGGCCTCCCAGAGTGCTAGGATTACAAGTGTGAGCCACTGCACCCAGCAGTTTTCTACTTCTAAAACTATGTGACTATCCAAAATTTCTAACTCTGTCTAATGAAAGAGATTTCAAACCCTTTGTTGATAGACTTTTCCAAAATTGTTGGTGAGGTAAAAATCTTTCTTCCAGTGTAAATCTCTTCCTTCTTTGGGTTTTCCAATACTTAAATGAAGATGAAGAGTAATAGGACCCTTCCAATAAACTTTTTTTATCTATTGAGGATTAAATTTCCCAACATCCTTTCCACATGTCAAATAACTCATTTTACCCTTTTATTAATATGTGGAGACATTTGACCAACTCACACTTTTTCTTAAAGCATCATTTTCACTATAAATTGCAGAAAAAAAACATTCAAAATTTCTCCAAGCTTTGGTGAGATTTTCCATCTATAAACTAAAGATCAGTAATAAGTACAAGGTATCTGAACAGCTTACACACATTTCAGTCAGCCATCCTTTTCAGTGGGACGATTAAGCAAGTGCATAATGCCAAGCTTCATTCAGTTTCCTCCTCTATACTATGAGGCACTGAATATCTGACTAGCTCTGCCTATGGGGTTTCTCTAAGGAGACCTTAGATGTGAAAGTGCTTTGTAAACTGCACAAGGACTCAGATTAAAGGGATCATCTATAGGATTACTTGCTCTGTAAGACTGTCCTTACTCTCTGCCAGGCACATAGCAACCACTTTTAAAAATAAGCCCATTTATATTTCATAACAGTCCTAGAAGACTGGTATTATTATTATCATAATTTCATTTAAATAATACCTGTCATGTATGAGGCACATAAATATATATGAAGGAGAAAATTAGAACTTGGAGAAGCTTGTCCAAATAAACATGGCTAAAGATGGAAGTAGAAATCAAACCAGAGCTGTTGGACTGAAGTCCAGGACCCACTAATCTCTAAGTCAAATTACCATTCCCCATGTAGAGCTAATTACATAAAGACCTCTTGAGTGGAGTCAGTTCCACTGGAAGATGTAGTTGAAATTGTCTCAACCCTTTTCCCATCTCTCAGTCATCTCCCCAACTCTGGAGTTCTGTGCTTTTATATTATTCTCCCTATCCAAGTGTGCTTTCTAAGAGGACTAACACCTAAAGACCGTATTCTTTCCACTCCAGGGGGATTTGCATTTTAATAGCAGGTGAACCAGTAAGCCAAAGTAGTAAAAACTAAATCTTAGGCCCTCAGGTATCATCAAATAAATAAAAGAAGCATGGGGAAAAAGTGAGTAGGGAAGGAGGTAGGAAAACTTTGTTATGCACCTGTAATCACACCAAACGTGGCCAATTTGAAGTATTTACTCAGATATGCAGTCTTGTTGGAATTGCTTTGACTTTAACCCAGTTCTCCATGACCACATCACATCACTTGGCCTACTTCCACTCTTCTGGTGGTTGATTAATAACGCTGAGTATAGAAAGAGCATCTCTTTCCAGTTTATATAGTGATTCTATGTTTAGATTCTAATGCTCTATTTTTAATAGCCATCTAATGTTACTGATACCCAATGAAATAATGATCCATATGGACCTGGAAAAGAATTTCATCAGGAATCAAAATTAAGCTAAAAACTATAATTTCTAGAAGTCTTACTGCATCTATTATAAAACATTATTCTTTTTTTTTTTAATTTATTTTTCAAGAAGGGTTTCAAAAGAACCACGTCCTCAGATTTTTTAAAGAGTTGTAAAAGTGGTTGTAATCTTCAGTTAGAGGGAACCCAACAATTTTAGATAATTTCCCTTCGTTATGCTCAGACAGTGGTAAAATCGTGACTACTTAGGACTCATCCAATTAAATCAGCTCCAGCCATGTTTTGGAAAAAAAAGAGTCAAATATTCCAAACCTTGGATGGCAGTGGGAAAAGGCACCCCCTTCAGGAGGGAAGAGCATATTGGCACTAACCTGACTTGCCCACAGTGCTTTAGTTTTTTGCTCATGGTGAAAGACATTTGGGGTGGGAGTGGGGTGGTGGGGATGTATAGGAAGGACATGCTGATATTAGGAAGCACAGCAATGTTCCACACTCACCCCTTCAGCCTGGTGCCTGTATTTAATGCCTACACTAAGCAACTGCATGCTCTGGACCTTTATGTAAAATATATAGATAAATACAATGAGTGGGAGTGTATGATGAATTCCTATTATTCAAGGTCAAGTTGTGAAAAAAAAATATTTAAGCACTTCAAATCATACATGAATTCAAATTAAGTTTATCTTAGTTCTGAGGGAGAATATAAATTATTTGTCATTTCTGAACATTTTCAGCATCTCTTGTATTCCTAAGTGCTTTTTTTCTCAGTTGGAAAAAGATCAAAATATTATAGCTGTGCAACATCATAACCATGTTCGTTCTTGAAAGCATAGCATTAAGCTTCAATTGTTTTTGAGCCTTGAATGATAAAAATAAATTTAATTCTAAGGTATTAGAAAGGAAAACCCATACTCTGCCTCCGACCAGCCAGGTAACTTGTTATTTTATTAATGAAGCTACTGATAAGATGTAAAGCTCATACATTTATAGTGATGATATGTTTTGTTCTAATCTGCTCCTAGAAGATAGCATCATCTGTTATTTTCTGTCTTTGGTGCTAGGACTTTTATTTGTAATACAGAAGCATTGGGTTTGGGTATTTTTCCTAGCATATAAGATTTTTTTTTTTTTTTCTCCAGAGGGGTCTCACAATGTTGCCCAGGCTGGAATATAGCGGCTATTCATAGGCACCATCACGACTGCACTGCAGACTCAAACTCCTGGCCTCAAGTGATCCTCCCATCTCAGCCTCCTGAATAGCTGGGATTATAGGCACACACCACCACACCTGATCTTGGCATGTACAATTTTAAAAGTTGTCATCAGAGACCTCATCTATTAGATTTTATATTCAAAAGAGAATACCTTGAAGTTAGTACATTTATCCATTCTCTTGCCCTTTCTGTATGTAAAGCTAGAGAACCTTAAGCAATGTTTATAATATTCACAGTGGGCCAGGCATGTTGGCTCAAGCACTCTGGAAGGCCAAGGTGGATGAATTGCCTGAGCTCAGGAGTTTGAGACCAGCCTGAGGAGAGCAAGACCCCTATCTCTAAAAAAAAATAGCCAACACTGTGTCTGGCACCTGTTGTCCCAGCTACTTGGGAGACTGCAGCAAGAGAATTGCTTGAGCCCAAGAGTTTAAGGTTGCTGTGAGCTATGATGCTACAGCACTCTACCCCAGGGCAACTGAGTGAGACTCTGTCTCCCCCCAAAAAATAATTAATTAATTAAATAGTTTATAATATTCACAGTGATCTCCAGGTCGTCAAACAGAGATGCAGTTGCTTAAAAAATTCTGAGCTTGTGGTGCATGTATACCATGGAATGCTACTCAGCCATTAAAAAAGATGGAGACTTTACATCTTTTGTATTAACCTGGATGGAAGTGAAATACATTATTAAATATATAAGCATCTTGTGATGTTTGATTTTGGTGACACTAGATTTTGTTATGTAGTACAAACTGTGTGTCTTTTTAATGTCACCATTCATCCATATGAAATAATGTCCTGTTCCTTGGCCCTCCACATTTACCATTAAAACAAAACATTATCTCCATGCATCCCTTTTATTTTGCAGATTATTTTTCACTTTAAGTTTGATACTCCTGTTTTTGCATTTATCAAGGCATGCTGTTTATTTTTGTTCCTCATGACCTCTTTCTTTAGAATTTCTATTTGCAGTTAGGTTTATTTAGCTGTGGTTTGGGTCATGTTGGCTTATGTTTTTGAGATTTTTTTAGAAGATAATTAGTCTCATAATTATAACCATAATCACATTTATTTGTTTTTTAATTTTTTAAAAATAGTTCTTAAAACATCTGGTACTATAGTTTGTATAAAATTGTTATATTCCATCAGTTGATCCATATTCAAGTGGATTAACTTAAGATAAACATAATAGGGAATAAGACCTATGGAACTATAGAAAGGGTCTTTTTGTGTTTGTTTGTTTTGAGTCAGAGTCTCAATATTCTTCCCTCTATAGAGTGCTATGGTGTCACAGCTCACAGCAACTTCAAACTCTTGGGCTTAAGCAATTCTCTTGCCTCAGCCCCCCAAGTAGTTGGGACTACAGGCACCCACCACCCAGCTATTTTTTTGTTGCAGTTGCCATTAGTGTTTAGCTGGCCCAGGCCGGATTTGAACCCACCAGCCTCAGTGTATGTGGCCGGTGCCATAACTGCTGTGCAACGGGCACGAAGCTTAGAAAGGGTCTTTTCAACGAATAAATAACTCTGAGTTCAAAATAATAAACAAGATCATAGAACAAAAATATGTGAGATTTCAGGACCTTGGACAGTTAGTATTCTGGCAGTAATCCCTGGTATTGGCTCACAAGCAAGTTTGTGTTACATTTCAAAATCTACAGTACTATATCAGAAATGATGCTTTGAAATAGCCTGCTGTTATTTTTTTCAGATGAAGCAAAATAAAATTGGCTGTTCAAAAATAATGTAGAGAGTTAGGGTTTTTCCTACACTTTTCTCTGACCTTCTTTCTAAAATTTCATAATGGAAACATGTTCGCTACAGATAGAATAGAAAACATGTAAAAATATGTAAATGTTCATTCCTCCATCCCACCCTTGGGGACCATGATATTCTGACATGTCAAGTTACGAAACTTACAGATTATCAAAACCCCAGATCAAAACCCCAGACAGCATGCCAATTGTTGGTCCCTATTCTGAAACTTAGATTTTAAATCTGTAATCTCTTGTTTGTTTCCCCACATGTATGTTTTTAGAAGCAAAAAAGCCCTTAAATCTGATTATGGAGGATCTTATGTGACTCACATTTTGTAAGAAAAAAATTAAGACTTCCCTATAAAGCCCTAGCTTTATGCTCATATACCCAAGGGGGAAGAGATTCAAGGCACTGATGAAACTGTGCTCCAAGGTGTAGTGGTGAGATTACTACAATTTGGCATTAAACTGCTTTCACAAACGCCTCTTTAACTAGCTTTCTTTGGGGAGGGGAGTGAAGGAGGGTATAAGCAAGCACTTTCTAGTATACAATTATGCAGAACTACAGGTGAACAGTTTTCAAAAAATGTTCAACGTCATTAGGATCCAAAAATACAAACTGAACCATAGGATGCTGTTTTCCATCTCTCAAATTGGCAGAGATTAAAAAGATTGTCAGGGAGGTGGGGGAACAGGCTCTTGTATGCACTGCTGGTGAGAAAGAAGATTGGTAAAAGTCCCTGGGAGGGCAATTTGGAAATATGGATCAAAAGCCTGAAAAATAATGATGAAATTATATGTGTAGTAATATGAAAACATATCCTCAGTTCATTGTTAAGTGGAAAAAACAAGTTATACAATCATATATTTATGATATTTAAACATATAATCTGAAAGGATTTACACTAAAGTATCATGATCCCCAAGGGTGGGATGGAGGAATGAACATTTACGTATTTTTACATGTTTTCTATTCTATCTGTATCCAACATGTTTCCCTTATGAATTACTATTTCTATTTCAGAAACAATTTACCCAATTATCAGTATAATTCTAGTGATAAAGACTGTCTGGTTTCTTTCTTTCTGGGATCTACCTTTGGTATAGTTGGCTTTGGCATGTCCAAGATACTGAAGGGAGGGAAGTGAGTGGTGCTGGACAGTCATGGGCAAGAAAGGAGCTGACCCCACCCAGAGAAGTATGGACAAAGAGTTGGGGAATTAATTATTCCCAGCTTTGAACCCATGGTGGAGTTTAAATTTTATTCTATTATAAAAATATTGGACCAGCATTTCAAAGGCAGAGCAAGGAAGAGGCGATGATTAGATTATAGATTTTTGTTTTATTTTGTTTTTAATTACTAGTTCCGGCTTTTGTTTGGAGAGTAGAATGGAATGAAGTTAAGGTTAGAAACAGTGAAGACATCATAAAATATTGTAGATGAATTAAGCCATTGTCAGTGCATATGTCAGGAAGTAGAAACATACGATTTACATTTTGAAAGTAAAAATGACAGAACTTGCCTATGTGCAAATGTAGAAAGGAAAAAAATCAAGGATATCTCACATACTTAGAAACAGGGTTAACTCTGATAGTTATTCTTTAATATCAAATGTGTAAAGACAAAACCACACCTTTTATTTATTAGTTTTCAAAGCTTTTTATTGACATGTCATTGTAGTGGGTTGAATGGTGCCCCCCCTCCCTCCAAAAAAAAGGTATGACCACAACCTAATCCCAGGAACCTGCAAATATTTCCTTATTTGACAAAAGGATGTTTGCAGATATAATTAAGAATCTTGAGATGAGGAGCTCATCCTAGAGTATCTGGTGGACCCCAAATCCAATGACCAGTATCCTTAAAAGAGTGAAGAAAAGAGGGACTTCACAGACACAAGAGGAAGAGGCAGCAGGACCACAAAGGCAGAGATTGGCCACAAGGCAAACAATGCCAAAAGGAAAAGAATGGATTCTCCTTGAGAGCCCCTGGAGGAAGTGGAGATCCCCAGGATTTTAGACTTCTCTCCTCCACAACTGCAAGAGAGTCCATTTCTGCTGGTTTAAGCCACTAATTTTCAGTAATATGTTATAGCAGGAACAAAAAAACTAATACAGTCATAGATACAAAAACCTGGGGAAAGACCTTAAGTACATAAATCTTAAATTACAGTTTTATGAATTATCACAAAGTATTTATTACTTTTCCCATTTAAAAAAACTTTTAATGATGGAAATTTTCAGGCATACACATAAACCGAAATACAATGAATCTTCACATACTCAAAAGCCATTTTCAGCAATTGTCAACGCATGAACAATCTCCAGTTTCATCTGTACTCCCACTCACCACCCTGCCACTGGATTATTTTGAACCAAATCCTAGACATCATACTGCACCGTCTATAAATACTCCAGAATACATCTCTAAAAAACAATGACCGCTTTTTTAAACATAACCAAAATACCATGTGTCACCTAAAGATTAACAAAATATCTTTAATAACATCAGATATCTGATCAGTATTCAAAGTTCTCCACTTATCTGGATACATAGTTCCTTTATTCACTTGGTTTGTTTACAACAGGATCTAAACCAGAGCTAAACACTATTTGGTTGGTATGTCCTGTAAATTTTATCCATGAGTTCACATCCTTTTTTTCTTTTTCCTTCTAATTTTCCAGTTTATTGAATAAACAGGTAAGATTTTTTGCACCGTAGAATTTTTCAGATTTTAATCCATCTCTGAGTGTCTTTAATATATTTTCATTTTAAAAGAAATTAGATTGAGAACCTACTCAGGTTCAATATTTTGGGCAAGAATACTTCATGGTGGAGCTTTATACTTTACATCTCATCACTGTAATGTCTGGATGTCTTTTTGTGTCACACTAAGATTGATCAGTGATTTCAGGTATTGTCAATCTGATCTACCCATTATAAAGTTCCACATTAGCTTTTCCCCTAAATGTTTTATATCCATCATTACTTGGGGTTACAAAATAATTTATTTACTTCTACCATTCTTTCTTCATTTATGAGCTGGAACTATTGTGCAAAGAAATTTCCTTCATAAACTATTGGATTACCTTGAGGTATATAGTTCATCCCAGAAAAACAGGATAAATACTTGATTCTTTCTGTTCATGTGCCAATCTTCAGAATAAAGAGTTAGTTCTATAACATCCTCCAAAAATGACTAATAAGGGTTGATTGTTTTGTTTTATGTCATTATAGGAAATAATAGGTTTTACTTTAGTTATTGTGTTACTTCTCTCATTTGGGGGGTTCTGGCAGGAAGACACAGCTTACCATTTCCTTACTTGTGTCTGCTAGGAGTCAGTATCTCAGCCAGTATCTAAAGATCTTTTCACTTACTTATAACTATACATGCAGCCTTGATCACTGGCTTCAGCCTCTCTGATAACAGAGGAGGAAACAGAGGGCCACTGTGGCCTGGTGATTTGCCCAAGTCACTCACCTGGTAAGTAGCGGGATCCAGGGATCCACGTAAAATCCCAAGTCCATGATTTTTTCCACTTTAAGATTACTAAGGGGCTAAGCGATTTAGATTGCTGAATTTATACTTCCAGATGTAACCACAATAATCACAGTAGTAAACACATTCATCTGGCAGATAAGAAAGTACATTTTGAATGTTTTGTGGTTATACATGTGACTTCTTATTGTTATTTGTCCAAGAAGATGGTAAATGAGAATTCCTGTACAAGGAAAGGATCCAAGCCAATTATTAAATCCAAAAACGTGAGTTTGGTTAAGAGAAAAGAACACTTGTCCACTTTGACACTGAAGAGAATCTGTTTTACTTACATTTTAAAGCAGAACATGAAATAGCAAAACTAGAAGAAAGGGTCCCACAGTTTTTCTACCCAGATTTTATTTCTATTTTATTTATATTTAAAATTAAATAAATATTAATGTTAAAGTAATTTTTAAACTTAAGTTTTTTTAACTTTTAAGGTAAATATAAATTTTATTTTAATTTTCAAAATAATTTTCCAGTATTAAATACAATATAATGTGCAAATCTGAACTCACATACTTATAGATCTTTATTACAGGAATTCAAATAAAATGGAGCTCAAATTATTTGCTCCTCCTTCCTAAAATATAACCAATGACACCAAAGTGTAATGTAATATTCCTGGGCTGTAAGAGCATGGTTAGACAGATTTATAAAGTAAGCAGTTTCAATACTGTTTATTGGGTGTTTTGTTACATCATTTAAGAATTAAGCCTGGCGTCTTTTCACAAACAAAACTGTGTTTGAAGTCAACATGTGTCCTCAAATTAACCCTTTCTATTTTAGTTTAGATGATGTATATGAAATAAGAAAATTTTTGCCTGAAGAAGATCAACAATAACTGTTTTTTTTCTGTCTATTATATCAGCTGCTAAATAGTCAAGGGAGTGGATGTCTTCTTTGTAGGTCCAGTCAAAAACCAATTTGTATGAAAGTCAGTTGAACTGTGCAGGTCCACTTACATATGAGTTTTCTTCTGCCTCTGCCACCCCTGAGACAGCCAAACCAACCCTTCCTCTTCCTCCTCCTCCTCACCCTACTCAAGTTGAAGACAACAATGAGGAGGAGGAAAAGGAAGGTTGGTCTTGCTGTCTCGAGGAGGACAGAGGTGGAAGAAAATCCTCATATAAGTGTGAATGCACAGCCCAAACCTGTGTTGTTCAGGAGTCAACTGTACGTACAGCCCCCAGCATTCTCACCTGCTACCATTGAGAGTAAATTGGTACAACCATCTGGAAACTCTTTGGCAGTACGTATCTTGGACATGTGTTTATCTTATGAGACAGTGCTTTTACTCCTAGATATATACCCAAAAGATATGATCGAGAAGGTTCATTGGAAACACAATTTGTAGCAGTCGAAAACCAAAAACCACCAAAATGCCCATCACCCACAAAACAGGTCAATAAATTGTGGTATAATAGCACAATTAAATATTCTTCATCAGAATGAAGAAACACAAACACAATAGATGAGCCCCACAAACACAAAAATTAAATGAAAGGCACCAGGCACAAAAAGAGTCCATGTTGTTAGGCCATTTTCATAAAAGTTAAAAACAGGCTAAACTTATCTATGCAATTGGAAGGCATGATACCAGTTAGCCTTGAGGGAAGGCCCGTACCAAAAACGAGCAAGAACAGGATTAAGGGAGTCTTATTAGCAAGAGTCTGTTTCTTGATATGGGCCCATTACACAATGCATCGGCTGATGAGAAGTCAGCTAAAAGGCACTTGTGTGCATTTCTCTGAATATATGTTATACTTTAAAGGTTTAGAATAAAAAAGGAAGACATCAGTTAAGTCTCCAGCCAGTCATTTCTTCCATTTCCATATCCCATGTTGTTTTATAAAGCTGCCTTTCATTGTTGAAATACTTGCTCTGTTTTAACAAGGGATAGGTCATTGATGTGATTTCTCTATAAATGGCTTGATGTGATTTCTCTTTCTAACTTCCTAGTAGTTTAGGAAGCAAACCATAAATGTTAGTTTTAACCAGCTTGGAGTGTATACTTTTTTTTTTCTCATGGAGTTGGCATTATTAAGTTGTAGTACTTTTATTCAGCGTTGTTTTATCTGTGTACCACTCAGGAAGCACTCCTCATTCCCGGCTGCAGATTACACCCTAGTTGATTTCTATGGTGATCTCAGCTATTAGAAATTCAACTAAGGCAGGAATCACATAAAGCCTCCATTGTTGATCCTGAAATCCAGCTTGAAATAAGGAAGAAAGTCTGGGAAGATTTGTTACCCTTTCCCACTAGTAGCCTATACCTGGTCATGGTTCTGTTTTAATGAAAATCTCCATTTGGGGGGTGCCAACTCCAACTCCTTCATACATGCCCACCAGTCTTTGACCCAATCAGAGTTCTTCTCAGTGTTTCAACGTCCCCTGCAAATAAAAGCACAAACGTTCTGCATATATCAGATAGAAGCTGGATTAACATTGAGAGTAAACAAGTTGTTCTTAAAAGCAGCATTCTACTATTCAGTAACAGAGGTTTGTAGCAGAGCCATAGAAACTTAAAAAAAATTATGAACCAGTCAACAGGTAGACATTTGTAAAAAGACAAAATAGCAAAGGATATGTATCAAGTAGCAAATTGATTTATTCTAAGGTCTCATAAAAAAATAGGCAATGGGGAGATGATTGACCTGAATGTCCCTTGATGTCAAATAAAAACACTCCCAGCTTTCCATTTTTTTGACATTAGGACAGTGTGAAAGTGACACATTTTCACTAGAAACTGTACTTCAAGTACCCATACGACTGTTTTCCTTTTCATTTCCAGTACAGTATTCAATAAATTATATGTTATTATAAAATGGGCTGTCTTTTATATTTCTTTTTTATGTTCTTTTTATTTTTTACTAATTTTTAATTAAAATCATAACTGTATGCTTTTATGGGGTACAATGTGATTTTTTAATATACAATGTGGAAAGCTTAAATCCAAGTGATTGTATAGCCATCACCTCACTTAGTTATATTTTATGGTAAGACATTTAAAATTTATTCTTAGTTATTTTGAAATATACCCTTGCATTGTGCACATTAGGTGAGATCCCACCAATCACCCTCCACCTTTACCCTACCCTCCACGTAACAGTGGATGGGGTTGGAACACATTCTTCTTAGTGAAGTATCTCAAGAGTGGAAAAAAGTATCCACTGTACTCAATACTATTATGAAACCAATATATAAACACTTACATTCTCATATGAATGATAAAACACAAATACATTTTAGCAAGGGGTAGGGATCAGGGGAAAGAGGGTAGGGTAAAGGTGGAGGGTGATTGGTGGGATCTCACCTAATGTGCACAATGCAAGGGTATATTTCAAAATAACT